>JAQIXX010005979.1:0-12970 GCA_034700605.1 Willowsia nigromaculata
CATTGAGGGCGTATTTATCAAATAGACTCATTTTTTAGCTCTAAGTATCCGTGTTTATTGCAATTAATTTTTAAAACTTCTTGTCTGTCTTAGTGAACACTAAATATCTCACACTTTCACTTTGGCAATGGAAAGTAAACAGCAAGAGAACACGAAACAGCGAGAACGGCGAGGACTTGTACTCCGTTCAGAGCAACGAGTGTGGAAGAACTGTGGCTCTTTCCTAGCATACTGTTCAGTTTTGCCTTTTCAAGCTTGAAAGAGACTACTACAGCTACTATAAAATGCAAGAGAAACTTTTCGAGATGGTAAATACTAGATGAGTATGGCGAAAACTTGATAAAACTTCTTATAGTAAAAATTGCTTTTACGTGCTTCATTTAAATTATTTATTTAAACCAAGTTTTAGATCAAACTTGATGTAACGTGTTATAATGCATAACAAACTGAGAGTACATATACACCAAGGACTAATCGGAAAAAACTCAGAAGGAAGTAAAGTACCCTTTTTAAGCTGCAAAAAAATGGATTAAGCAAGCGGTAATAAATAATTTTTGGAACGAGATCTTCAACGACGACGACTAGAAGCGTCCGTAAACTTCCTCTTGGTGCTGTTGCATATTGTGTGGAGAAACATTTAATCATTTGGGGAGACCGTTGTGCACAAAGTTTTCATGCAAAAATAATGAACTTGCCGTCCCTTTGCAACGTTATTGCGGGGAAAATATGTATTAAATTAATGCACATCAACATGGAATCATGGACTGTTCCTACGATGGAACATGCTTTGATGTACACCCGTACATAATATGCACAATTATGAAAAACATGCGATAGATTGTTGCGTGTTCTCAAATGTATGATATAGTATTTGTTTAAACACTTAAATATAGGCGTCCAATGTTGTTTAGGTATGTAGGCTGGCAAAAATTTACATTTTGTGTGTTTGTGGCGTTCTTTATTAATACAAATAATGTTGACTCCAATGTTTTCATGCAATGCTTTCATGTTTCATTGCGGGGTTCCACACTCTGAAGGGTTAAAATTTAATTCTGGAAAAATGTTGGAAGCAAAAGCAAAGAAAAGATCTTCCATATCTACTTTTAAGCATAGATATTACGTGCTTGGTTAATATAGATATGTGTAGTTGTAGTTACTTATTCATTTTAGAATGAAGTATCATCCACAAAAAAATCAAAGCTTCCAATGTGATTCTTTTAACCAAACAGGAACTCAGTAGATGAATATTTTAAGTTTAATGGTAACCAATATAAAACGACATTATTTTCATTGAAATCTTTTATGCATTAGTTTGCATTTAAATATTAACCCCAATTATTGTTATTATCCATTATTTCTCAAATAGGGTTCATTCCTGTGTTACGTTATCATGTTACTATGAATAGTTTGGCAATGACAACGCTAGTGGTAAGTAATGTAATCTACATAATGTTAAAGTGATAACGAAGGGGGTGGGTGAGTAGGTTAATCATGATTTTAAAAAAAGGTTACACGTGGATGTGCCCATATAAATTTTTCCTCTCGCTTGTACCAATATTAAATATGGTTCTTAAAATACCCATGCATACAAATAATGTAGCATATATTCCATTCCAATTATTGTTTCATTTTCACAACGTTTTATAACCAACTTAAAATGATGTTGTAATAAATATATGTACGACATCTGTGAAGAGTTCAGCTGGTGCTTGTTTTACATTCAAAAAAGTTACTCGCAGAGATCAAATAAATTTCTTCAGTGTTCTTGATTTTGTAGCTCATTGAAACATTACAAAGAAAAGGTGAAGAGAATGGAAAGCATTTTCTTAACTCCCAAGGCATAATTATAACCACGCATTCGTAATTCTGCTCAAAATGTACAGTTTGTTTGGACTACCACTTGTAAAGAAGCTCAAAAGATGCGTCCGACCAAATAAATAATTTGAATTTGCTTATGTAACATTATATATATCCTGCGTATATGCAATTATACTCATACATCTACCAAATAAACAAACTCCAATAAACAAAAAGAAACAGTGAATAGTTTGCTTGGTATATTGTTGAAGCTATGTAGAATACACAGCTCGCTCATTGTTTCCTTCTAAAGCTCATATGAAGCTGGCATCTCAATTGTCTAAATGGTATTTGCAGATACGTAAAAGTACGCGTGGGAAAGTCGTTGAATGTGACAAGATGCGTCATACCATTGCATAATAAAATGGGTGCTCTGAGCTCATTGTTTTTGTAGAGAACTCATTAATTGAAGTGTGTACATACTCTCATACTTGCAAATATAGGCTTTAAGCTTTACGATAGTGTGAATTAATTTTGTTTACAAAGTATTCCATCATTAACAACAGACTTTCAAAAAAATACGAGTTCCATGGAAAATAGAAAGTCACCTTCTGAACCTCATATTATTATGCAAAAAATGAAATTGAAAGAAAAAAAAGGATTAAAAATACATCAGGGTTGTCGGTACGATGATTATTTTTTGACATTACAAAAAAACCAAGGTCAAAGTAGGAAAGATAGTTATAAAAAATACCCGTAAGGAAAACAAATTTGCAGTGTTGCATAGGCTTATGGTAAGCCGCACACGCGTCAGTTCCAAAACTTTTCTTATTGACGCTTGCAGTTAAGTCGCACAAAAACTTTTTGTTCCCTGAAAAGAGGCTTTCTGGCTTGCCTTGCGTCTTCCAATTTTGTGGGCATGATGAACGTGATGAAAGTCTGTGAAGTGTGGTATATACAGTATTGGTCAAAATAAATCAGACATGGTAAAACTAAAGGACCCTCATTGAATATTTTAGTATTTTAGTAAAGCGTACGTGATATTGTCCTTCGATAATGATAAAACTGAGGTTGATTTTAGTTTAAGTCACGTTTCCTGCCAGCTCCTTTAGACTCTACTCGGCAATATTCATTTTTACTTGTTGAGGACTTGCAAAGATAGAAATTACACACACAAATCTTCCTTTGATAAATTCAAAGTTTTCGCTTTAAGTTACGATAAGACACGTTTTTGTTCAAGTTTTTGTGGATTGGATTTCCCAGCCCTCCGTGGATAAGGATTTCGTCCAGAGAAAGTAGTCAGCACAGCTGAATACTGGATTCCTCACAGCATTTGTTTTTTAAGTAAAAACGAAAGGCATTTTACTGTGTGTCGTTATACTAATAATAAAAATATTGCTTGTTTCCTTACACCTAATTTTTTTAAATAAAGATTATGCTTCAATAAGCTTCTAAAGCAAATTGGGGTAGCCACAAATTAGTAAATCTCTTTGATTATTCATGCAAATTTTTATGATGGCTTTGATACTTTTACTTTGGCTTTCTTTTTTAGTCCACTTGAGTTAACAGATGAAACAAAACATGTTGCAAATAACAATGTTCACCAAAGCAAAGTTGATGCACATTTATTAAATCATCTAAACCATCCATAAACTTTACTCTTTTATTGTTTTAAATATTATAGTTGTAGTATAAAGATAAAGCGTAGACTAAAAATCTGTCATCTCCAATACCAGTAGAATTCTGGCGGTATAACGTTCGTTACACTGTTTCGTTTACTGCGCTGTTATGTACAGATAATGGGACAGTTTTACAACTTCAACCTTTTTAAACCAAAATAACAAACATAATATGTGCCTTTTATACAATTATAACATTTTCGAATATAACGAAGCCAATTGTTTCTTGAAAGCTTAAATCACGTACATGGTCTCAGACATGCAATAACAGAAAATGATGGCACGTAGTAACTACTGAATTTATACACATGTATATCAAAGTGAAAGGTTGGTTCAATTATGAGCACACACACGAACTAGTGGAAAAATACTTCATTTTTTTTATTATTTTAAAACTATAGACAAAGTAGAGAGACAATCATGTCAACGCTGGCGTCAACAAACTCCAAAAATGTATTCCTATGCATAGTATAAAATGGATATGCTAAGCCTATTCTAATCGTTCTACAACTTACAGCAAATTTGTATATAGGTGACTTTCTGTTACAAGAATGTTTTATAACTTCAGAAATAGCTGCAGATACTTCAGAAACATTTCCGCATCTAGTAGCTTCTTGGTATTCAATTAACAAAATAACAACAACTCCTCCCACAAATATTAATAATGACATGAATCCACCCTCCGCAATACTGCCAGGAGACTGAATCAATAAAAACGAAGCTACCACCAGAATTAACAAACAATACACATGATGGGATGAAGCGACAATGGATTCTGCAACTGAGCTGTAAAGCCTGTTCATGACTTCCTCAACGCGTAAAAAGTACACGAATTCTTCCTCTGTAAGAATTCCAGCCCCATTTGAATGAATTAAATATTTATATGGCTTACAATTCAATTGAATAGAATTTGGATGCAAACAACTCAAATTGGAAATTACTGGAACAAAATATAACAAAGTGATACCTATCCCAAAGAACATTACACTAGCAGCGTTACTAGCAGACCAAGAAAGGAAAAGTAATAATGGTGCAAATCGCCACTCAAATTTCAAATCAATTTCGAGCCAGTCTAAAATCAAGTTGTGAGTTTCATCCACATCTAAACAGAGTACAGCAACAAATGAGAAGGGTACCATTAACGTCATTGAAGACAGTACGAACATGAAGCTGTTCATAAGTGATTCCAACTGGGATGAATTTCCGTGGAGTCTTTGGATTTCAATGAAATTTCTGTCGTATTTCATCAGTTGGTTGAAATAATAGCAAAGGATATGGCTGCGGGATTTTAGCCAAATGCTGATTGTGACAATCAGACTTGCGAGTAAATTCTCACCCCACCCCAACATGTATGTAGTCAGATTGCTAGGATTTGTATCACTAAATATCACATCGTATTGGTTAATATACTTTGATATTAAATGTATGGTAAGAAGGACTGGGTAGCAACCTGCACCAACCAAGAGAAGATCACCATTCCACTGAAGCCAATCTTCAGATGGCTGAAATTCATGGTCCAAATCGTTCCAATCTATGTATGAAGGAAGAAGAATATACTTCATTAACCGAATTCGGAAAATGTAGTTTTTAACAATAAATTTAGATATCATGTTCTCAGTTTGTGCTTTATGATGTCAGATTGGAATAATCAGATGTACTCGGAGTCAAAGCTATAGTTAGTCCTTCCACTTAAAAAAGAAAGATTGAAATCATGGAAAAGACTAATCTTCATCTAGTCAAAATTTTTATGTCCAAGATACATTTTTCAGGAAGTGTGTGTAATTTGTTTGTAAAAATAACATACTTTTAGAATATCATTGCTGTTTTGCACGAGCTCTCAAACACATTAACTGGTTTGCTTAAGTTGTTTGTTTTTTTGCTAGAAGTTGCATAATATGTTGATATATAATATGTCGACATAACCGATACGTGTGCTGACTTTCAAATTTATAAGGACAAAACCAATTAATATTTATAATTTGTTTGTCAAAAACTTAGTTTACGAAATAGCAGATACTTTTTCTCTGTTCGATAGGCACAAAATCCTGGACATGACGCAATGCCGTCTCTACTGGCGTAATTGGATGGATGCTTTAAACACTGTAGTTGCATTGTGGTATAGCGGGTTCATTAATAATTGAATGTGTAATGAAGATACTGAATAAAGTATACTTCCTGTTTTCTGAGTACATCCATACCTTATAACCATTTGTCAATTTTCCGTGCATTCATATGAAAGTTTAAAAATTGGCTTAATGGTTAACATGCACAGGAAATTACTTCATTACTAAATTCTAATTCCAATAATTTTAGTGGTTGGATATATTCATAGATTTATTCTTCCATATTGCGCAAAAACTAATTAATAAAAAATATTACCCAAATTAAGTATTCAAACTTGGAGGCATTACACATACCTAAGTTAGACTTTCACCCGGAATAGTACAAATGATTCTATAATGGATGGATTTTATTTATTCGTCTGCCAATTGCATTGCTTAGAGTAGGCGAGCTGGTCGGCTGTGCATAGCATCAATTCTGTTTCAGAATTAAACTAGCACTATCCACCCGTTCCACGTGCTGCTCAAACAGTAATAAAAAGTATGGCATTCACATGGAAAGTAATATGAGTTGGTAAGATCTGTTTGAGATGCTTCGATAGTCGATGACCACCCCATGCATTAGACTCCCGAGCGATCTCGGTTCAAACTAATGACTCCATACTTGGTGGTGGACTTTTTCTGTAAGTATTCTCCTTCAGCTCTCTCTGATAAGTTTGTACTTTCTGAGATTTGCTATTCAATAGCTTATCTCTTAGTTTGCCTGCTTGAAGCGTATCATGGGAATGACTGCAAAAACCCTTCAGTTTGGTTAGACGGCTGGGCTTGTTTGATTATTCAAATGAGTTCTTTCCCAATTTGCATACGTACTAAGTTGCATGTCTTGCTTTTTAAAAATTAGGGGTTGTTTAGCAATCGTTTTGCTATAGAACTATATAAAACTTGTTCTTCATTTTGCTTATGGTTGGTCATAATAAAAAATGAAAATTTAGAAAATTGAATCCAAAGTTTTGAGGGAGGTGAAAGTTTTAAGTCCTCCATATTTTCAGTCCCCAACCTTATCGTATTTGATACTGTTCTTCAGGTTCATAGCAACCTTTTCAAGATATTACAATATCTTGGAAGTTAAAAGCTTCAGGTTTTAGAGTGTCTTTTACCTTCAAATCTTCTTGCCAGTCATGGACAGTATTCCACAGACCATTTAGCAGAATTCAAAATCGCCATTCACTCTGACACGCATGCAAATTTTATGTACGTTACTACGAAGCTTGGGATTTAGCGCACACGATTTTCTTCATTTACCGCTTACTTTAACTTTCTCAATGTCATCCTGATTAAGTTTATGACAAAAAAGCTGGGATGTTATTAGGTTTCAGTTTTTACCTTTAGATACAGATACCAGTTCTTGGCATATGTATGTGATAATGGATTTAAAACAAAAAATATATTTCAAACTATTTAGAAGCTTTCAGTGACTTGGATACACAAATATTTGGAGAAAATGAAAATATAATTTTCATAGATCAACTAAATGACAACCTAAACCCAATTGGAACTTTATTTGTTTCGCAGATTACTTAAATCGTCACAGGTATCTGCAGATGTACACAACTTTTAACAAAAACATCAAAATATTTTTCACTGGGTTATCAACACTCTCAATCGTCCTCATGATTTTAAATAACATCAACCATCCTAAATTTGGGTCCCATCTAACATATCAATTTTGTCGGCCTCTTCAAATTGTTATGAAGGAATACAATGATATTTTTTGCGCCTAAATTTGATGGGAGCTGAGCTGCAGTGAACCACACAATTTTCTGTTATGTGAAAGAGAAAGCTTTATAGAAAAGGTAAAAAGAAATCATTTGACCTTGATATTTGAAAAGAATTCAGGAATCGGTGGTGGTGCCGTGGTTTACTAAATGATTGCACCCCATTTTGTTTTGAATGTGGAAATTGCTGTACTGTCAATAGAGGAACTGTTCTTACGTCCTTTTCTATCGTTACAAGCTGCTTGACTGTGATCATGCAATTAGAAATTTAAGTGGTTCTTCACATACCATGTATATTAGATGAAAACTATTTCTATATACTGTCATCATGTGCAATTTTTTCGGTTGACGAGAATATACATAAAATATCTTGAATTGTATAGCAATCCAGACGGTAGCAATTAACAAAATAGGCTTAGTATATAATTGGTACATACCTAACAACCAATTTCAGTTTCGTTGTGTAGTCTAAAGACCCTTTTTGTCTCAAATTAAAGAAACTAATTTATACTACGTAACTCTTACTCTTACTCGTACGTATGTCAGTACATAGATAATCAAGATTTAATCCAGTATTCTACTTTTGACGAGGTTTTATGATATATTTTCAGTAATATTATATGATTTTCCCATCTAGCAGTCTGTCAGGATTGTTATAAATTATATACTATCTGTTCATAACTATTACCTATTTGTTATATTTTTATGGGATTGGATAAATCTGTTAAAAGCTGAATTACAAAAATCAAATAAATACTGTAATTATATTTACTCACGTAACATTTTTCGACTTATCGAGTGCCAATAAATGTGTATTAAATAAATGAAATGTGATAATTATTTTGCAGTTTAGATTATATGGCTGCTGCGAAACCCAATTGATGAATCAATTTATCGAGTTTACATGTAATGCACATACTCAAACCTTTCTTCCTTCCTCCATTAGTCGTCGCATTAGTTTTGTCTGGTGTTCAGAAAACTCGAAACTCCAGTACTTTCTGAAGGACTTCTTTCGGTATTACTAGAGCACTTAAAGATTTCTGATCTTAGTGGTTGCATTCCATTCAAATGGAATTCATCCCAAGAGCGGTTCATGATGAAAACCAGGGACAAAATTCAGATTTACAAGTTCCGGTTCCAAATCTCATGTCTTTTTGCATTCCTAATTTCACTTCAAGTTATTTGGACGTGGCATCAAACAAACACTTTTGTTAAGCTTCATACAATTTTCAATTTGTGTGGACTCTTCATGGAATGGTATATGCACCTTGTTTACAACAGAAAAGCGGAAGAAATTGTCTCATTTATTAACGGGATGCTGGAGTTTGAAATAAGAAGAAATGGTTAATTGAAAAAAAAGTTTCATATTATTTATACCTAAATTAAGTTTGTAATGTGCCCTAAATTAAAAGAAGTGAAACATTCATTCAATTATAGGAACAAACTGGCGTCCAAAACATTACGGAAACCGAAAGGCTGCAAAACTGTTCTTTAAAATGAGTGAACTTACCTGCATTTTTCTTCCTGTGTTTTTTCATATCGACTTGGTGATAAACCCTTGTATGCCCATTCATCTTGGAGGATATTTTTTGGTAGAGATGCAATGTAATGGTGAGGTAGGAACACATACTAAAGCTACCTGGTCTCAGGAAGAAATTTTGGCTAAAATGTTGGTTTTACTGGTGTCATATTTGAACTGGAGTTTTCTATTGATGGGGTCTGTCTTTCTCATAACAGTTGGGCTCCTACTGAAAAGTCATTGTTTACGATCTTACATTCTTTTAGCTGAGCATAAATTATCATCAACACGGGATTATTCAACATGCAAGATTTACCGTGAAATTCAGATATTGGCAATTGTTTACAGAGATATCTACTCTAAATACATGACTGCAGTTGTGCTCATTGCAATGATGATTGTTCATGCGATAAGTATTTATGGATGTTTTAAATTTGGTCTGCAGTTACCCTTACCAATGTTTCTATTGTTTGGGGCACTAATCATAGATGGTGGTCTCATTTCAATGATTGCGTATACGAGCTTAGCAAATGTTTATAAAACATCTAGAAATCTCATTGAGAAAACGCTAAAACAAAATGACGGGAGGATTAGACATAATGCATGGTTTAGGCGTTACCTCAGATCCTGTCAAATTGTAAAAGTTTACGTAGGAGAAGTGAACTTCGTAGAAGAAGTGACACCTCTCAGTGTGGAAGATTTTGTGGCTAGGCAAACTGCTAGCCTAATGCTCCTTGAGTAGTACAGTAATTAATGAAATAAAACTGAAATGAGAAAGAAGAGTGTCGGTTAACGGCATTCTGGATAAAAATCCAAATAACTTAAAGGTTTAATCAAAATGACAAACAATCGTTACTCTTATGAGTCATTGCTTTATAGATAAGTGAAAATTATTAATGACAATTTTGAGTTCCAAGGGATTTTATGAGTAAGACCATAGGTATGTGTTATACATTCTGTCAATATTTCATCATTTTGAAGAAATTAGGTGTTAGAATAACAAATCATCAAGTTTATCTATATTGATTGGAAAAGCTATTCATTTCAAAACTAAGAATCAATTATTGAATAAAATTCCCAATTATATCTCATCCGCTAAATTAAATGATCCACTGAATGCAACCAGTAAATGCGTTAAGAGTTTTAACCGTTTTGTAGGAAATCTGTTGAATATTTAGGGATTTAAAACTTCCCGGAAAAGTAAGTGTTTTCGTTTGAAGTATTGCAAGTGATATTAATATTAATTGAATAATATATGACGCCATTATTTTAAATATTTGAGAAAATAGTTTCACGAGTTGTTGTTGTCAGAAAGGAAGTGGTAATATTTTAAGAAAATAACTTAGAACACGTCAAAGTTTTTGAAGAGAGATGAAAGTTTCATTGTGGTGTTATAAATTTTCATGATAAATAGATATTACAAGCAAGCCTAAGGTAAGGCAAAGGTAGTCAATCTATTCAACACGTTTGGGTAAATTCAGCCTTATATCCTGGATAGCAAATAATATTTAGGATATTAAAGTTCATTATATAAAGTGTAGTGGCGTGATCACTGGTCACTGAATTATTTAAATGTAATAATATATGACTGTTAATTGCTTTCTTGTTTTAATTACAATATGTCTTCAAATCATATTTTGCTATATAATGACGATTGCTTGCCAAAAAACTCATATTTTCAAACATCAGCACTACAAATCTTTGATTAAGTAGAAAGAAAAGTTTTCAAATCCAATAATTAAACATTGATTCGCTCGTCAGCTCATATCTAACAATTAATAAATATGATAGTATTTGCTTCTACAAAATAATGTTTAAATTTCCATAAAACGTAAAAAAAATATTTCCATGTAGCTGAAAATGTTTTCATTTTAAGCTTTCATCAAATGCTAACTCTTCTTCAATACTATTACCAAACTTAAAATTTGCTGTATAACAAATGTTTCTATGACCATCCTGATTGGTAGATCGACAAAGAATAGAAAAAAATAACACAGGGAACAACTCCAACACAAAGAATGACGTAAACCCCAAAATCGGATTGGCTTTAGAATTCCGTGATCCCAAAATATTTAAGAGTTGGTAAGCTACCGTGATTTGAAAAAGTACACCGCCAGATACAAATCCAACTAGAGCATTGCCTGAGTAACAGTCACGAAATATTACAAGTAAAATTTAAATATGAATAGATTTTTTCAGTTAAGAAACAATTGCAAGAAAATTGTCCTGTTTTCCTTACCAAAATATGTGTACACGTGATATGGGATATGAGTTTATGCTAGCTTGTGCTTACTGTATAATATGCATCATTCCACTCAAATGTAACGTATGACATTGACGTATGATCCATCAGACATTTTGTCAGAGACAGACATCATCGCAACACTTACTTTTCTAAACGAACCTGTGTAAATACTAAAATCCTCCACTGAATGCTTTGACATATATCAACGCCATTAATCAGAAAATAAAATAATATTATGTGATTTTTGGAGTCGTTACACTTTCGAAACCTGATAAAACATGAAATGGCCGTATAAAGGTTTTTAACTGTTGTCGTTGCCCGTTTGGTCTGAATTTTCTTTTCGGCCTTTGATTTGATCTAACGAATATGTGTACTGACTTTGGTGTCAACCCGTCAAGTAATGTTTGAGAAATCCATCATGAACTTTTTCCCTCAGTCAGAATTTGTAAGTTGATGTCAACCTCACAAAACAGATTACTTCCCATCAATGAATCTGTTAACAATTTTGAAATTATTTATCTTGTCATGCAATCAAATAAAAACTAATTATTTTGATTTTGTTATTGCTTCAGCATATCTATCTTTCTATCAATAGAAAAGCATCACAAACAGGGGGCGATCAATCCACGACAAAGCTTATCATTTCTATAATTAGTAAACATTTCACAGCAAATTTATGATGTTCAGTTTTTCATTATAAATTGCCACTTGTGTGCTTTAGTTCATAATAGTTGGACAATCATGCCAACTCAAGAGAATAATCCAATAAATCATACAGAGAGTAACAAGTATAGTTGTTTCCATGACTTGTGATCCGTTCACTTAAATAGATGATCTCGATTGACAGGATAGTTCCTCTCTTGTAATACAAATGTTATTAGAAGAAAACGATGTTCTTACTAACAATAAGTCATCAGCAATGAATAGACATTCTAAACATCATGACATACTCCCTGGTAACTTATTACTAATTACATTGTTTTTGTGACGATTAAGCTGTCATAATCGAGTTTCGGACTATCGTATGTTTTTATACAAAAATTTTCTTCCATTAACACAACCGTGTTTTTTGCTAGGATATACAAACCCACATGTTTTGTCATTTTAATATTATAGCGGCCAACCGTATGCAAACAACTTATGTTCCTTGAATAAACATTTCAATAATGAGTGATGACACAAAGTAAACTGAACTCGTTATTTAATATTTTCCTGCTTAAACAAAAGTTTATTTACGGAGGAAGCTCGATAACAATCTACTTATTTTAATCGTAGGTTGAAGTGGTTTTAGCTCACATTTGGCTATCGCCTCACTCTATGTCCAGGTTCTGCTGTTCTTTGAGCAGGGTTTTACAATTATTTTCTTTCAAAATTTAAAAAATAATCATAATATCATCCAAAATGTTGTCACAACACATTTTTCTATTCGAAAAAATTTGCCAAATAAGTTCATTTCTCTCCAGTACTCTTTTTAAATTTAATAAAGAAACAAACCGACTGGACTATGTAGGCCAAGTAGACAAGTCCAATAAGTTTCTCTTAGGAAAATCAATTGTGCATGGCTCAATAACATTTCTTGTAGCTATTCAGGGACTTCTTCACCAGTTTCAAAACTCGACAAAGGCGACTTTCTTCGAAAATTTTGTATTTGCAGCAGTACTCATTCACCTAATAGGACCACACTTTCAGATGCAAAGCTGTAGATTGAATTACCAGGACATCAAACTGTTTATCAACGGCATTCTACAGTTTGCTGAGCGTTACGTAGCTAGACCCAATAATTTCAGGAGAAATCCACTATTGGAAAATGTCAGCATTATATATGCACATGCTTTTCTCCCATCTGTTCTACTTACTCCCCCAGTCATTTTCTACGGTCTCCACTGGACGTCTCC
>JAQIXX010005980.1:0-12970 GCA_034700605.1 Willowsia nigromaculata
TTTTTACATGATTTTTTCCATATTTCCATGTAAAAATGGAAAAAATATTTATTTCCATGTAAAAAGGGGTACCTTGAGTTACATAGGCATTATTTTTTATACTTTGTCTTGGATACTGGTGTGTCGTAGTACTGGACTGAAATGACTATGATCCACTGTTGAGATTTTTGTTGCGAGACAAATGGAAATTTCTATTTATTGTATGAAAACGCATGATTAAATGGCCTGCATGGCAGTCAATATATAAAACGACATGAAACGACTTTTTCCACATTGAAACCGATCTAATAACTTTTTAAGGTCGAAATAAACTTGGAATGAAGCAAATCTTGATCGAAACAACTCTAGTACAAGTTTAAGTGCATGTGTTGAGAAAAGAGAAAATTTGATTTATTTAGTTTTTTCGGACATCAATGCTAATCTTATCTCATATAACAAAGTTCAGAAGGAAAGAGCGACATTTACCAAATGGGAAACTTTGATAATTCATACTTTTATTATCGCAGACAGACATTTTCTGTGCTGCTATTTGATATGATTCTTGTTTTTAGTGCTTTAGAGAAGGTGGCACAAAGTAGGAGTAAAAGATGCAATGTATCAGCAGACACCAGACAAAAATTACTTTCTTATGTTGTACGAAAACGATAATAATGACGCTGGTTATTTTAAGGGATTGGGAAAAAATAGAGTCAGACAGACATTTGAAAACGCAACGACAACAATCACAGAAACTACGACTACGCATACACACCTCCCTACTTGAAATATGAATGGGCGGCACTGCTAATCATTAATGATGAATTTCATCTCTTTTTGACGTAAATGACCACTAAAAAGCAACTTTCAAATTGCTTCATCTTCTCTCTCCCTCTCACTCTTTGAAATTGTCATTTTCACAACGGTATAATATCCTTGCACTCTTTCTGAGAAGAAAAGGAAGTGGAATTTTTACACAGGTGGAATGTTATTTTTGGCTAGGTAGTAATAACGTTTTACAGCGAAGCATATAATAATAACATGCAATCCTGCCTCTGTTGATGGTCATCAATTTGTAACGGTCATACGAGCATTGTTACAAGTGCTTTTCTATTATCGTTTTGTGTACTTTACATAGCTATATTGCTCTTTTATGGATTCATGGCCATATAACCGAATCTGCAGGTAGACCAAATAAATAAAATATGTGGCATATCAAAGGAAAGCTTTTTAAAGAGAGTCTTTCAACTTCGCCTTTTTTAACATCCCATCTTCGCTTCATTTCTCCATCCTGTCGATAATGCATTCCTTTTGAAAAACGCTTTGACAAAAAAGACATCCTGCTCTAACTTGTTACAAGTCAGTTGACAAGACAGTAACATGCCACAATAGAAAAAATGCATTGTTGTTGCATAAAGCCTCATCCAACTACCATTAAAAATATATATATATAACTCCGCTCACAGTTTGACTTATTATTATGATGGGGTTCATTAATTTGCAATAATATTAATGTGAAAAAGTTTCATTACAACTCGCCTTTACAGGCAGCCATGCGGATAATAATCATTGGCCACGTTGCACAAAAGGAATACGAATATTTATTTATTTATGCAGGCGAACACATTACATAATTATCTCAGCCAAGTGCACACACCACACCATGGCAGCAGCACCCACCCTACCAATTCGCCTTACAAGGAAACCGAGTAAAGCAGGTCTTTTCTTCATTCCTCCTGTGTCCCCGTGTAAATTTATTACCTTCTTTTACAACAAGTGTTCATACTCCATTTTACTCAGGCTTGTTTCGTCGGTATTCAGAGAAGAACGACTTTGAGAAAGGATGAATATCATATTTATGCGTTGGTATGACATCGAGAGAAAATATCCCATTTTTGCAACTTCTCTCCATCCCCACTACTCTCTACATCGATTACAATGTGTCATGTCAGCAAATCAAAAATGGCTTCCATCGACAATATTTTCATGAAAGCATATTACAGTGTAAATACCATTTTACTCATTCTTATTATTACTGCCATTATTTTAGATTGCTCAGGTTTTAAAGGGCGATTTCAATGATCGACTTTTTTTTTTACATAATAACATTATTTTTCAAGTTCACTATTCTCCACTAAAAAACAAGAGAAGAATCGATTTAAACTCGCCAACCCAAAAAAAAAATCACTTCCAATGTCCAATTTGAAATAAATAAAAAACGCAGTTTTGTTTTCATATTTTATGCTTATAAATAAGGAGTACCACTGGTTTTGTTGCCTTAATCAGCTCGATATAGTATAAACATCATTTTCTTGACCATTACTATTATTACCATAACTACTAATCATAGAGTAATCACACAATCAATGTGCTTCTTTTGTATCTCCTGTTGTTGTTGTAGTTGATCGATTGCTTTAAGCCATATATGTCCAACTTGAAGAAAAAAAAGATTGACTGGTCCTATTAGTACAAACAGTAAAACTTCTTATGTTGCTGCTGCTAGTTCAATTCTGATGTGGCCAGGTTGAAGGAAGCGAACACATAAAGTATCGAAAATGTTCAATGCAAATGTTGTAGCACATGTGTCCAATAACTTATCCAAGATTCCTTTCTCATGCTAATTAACACTTTAGAGAGGATAAGATTAGCCATGTCAGTCTATTATTTTGATTGTTATGTTTGTCGCTTTTGTTGTGGGGAGTATGTAAGATAAGAAGATGAATGCTTGGATGGCCGGTTTGCATGCAGGTAGCAGTAAAAGTGAGGACAATCAATGTATTTTATTAGTCATTGTCTCCACGACTCTCTGACTTTTTTTTCAGTAATGAAATTGACAATTTAAAAGGATCCATCTATCTATCAGCGAAACAAGCCATTCAATTAAATGGATCCAGTAGTTGGACGTGCTTTGATGGGATATTATTATGGTGTATGTGATTATATACCTGTCAAAAATATTGAAAACATGGCCATCACTATGATCAAAACGTGGCTTTAATAATAATAAACTCTTATGTAGGTATTTTGATTACTGAGTTGAGCATAAATTTTAGTGCTATAATAATTTTGTCTGCTTTTCTTTAAATTTTATGCGTGCATTAAGTTTTGCAAGCAGTCATAATGATCGAATTTGCAGAAATTAATGAGGCTAACAAAGTTGCAGAGTTTTGTATTGCCCTCGGTGACATATATACGTACACGTACATATACTTTGCAACGACGAGGAGAAGGATTAATTGGCTCTGGCTAATTAGTTTGATTACATTGCACAGCTCGGCCATGTAACCAGGCTGAGCAGAGAGATGATTTCATAGAAAAAAATTGCTTCTGCTTATAGTAGCCTATATCATTCACTATTGCTGATTGACAGCTTGGATTATGTAGAGCACATTTCTACGAACTGAGATAAAAAATGTGTTGCAAGGAAAATTTCATTTCTCTTTTGCTCATTATTCATCATCGCAGAACAAAATTCACTCTCGAAATCAAAATTTCAATTCAGCAGACTAAAAGAATCATCGTCCAGCCAGGTGAGTTGCTTGGCACATGCAACAATTTTCTGATGTGATTTGTGAAGGCGTTCATAGGAGGATTCATCTTTCTCAGACGAGCCTTTCCTCAACAATATTTTCTGATGAAGAACCAGATAACGCTGAGAGCCTTCTGGCAGTGTGATGATGTTTGTTGGGGATAATCCACGCGACATTAATGGTAATTATAATTACACCCCTTTGATAAACATATATCGTATCGTCTTGAGTTTAAAAAAATAATAATATATAGGAAGTCAATGACGATGATGCAATAAATTGCAAAGAGGATACCTCCAAGTGCCAGTAAGATGCTCAGTAAGGAGAATATATTCAAGTACATTCCACAAAAAGAATATGGGAAACTGAACAATAACTGCTTCTTCAACTCACACAGACAGGTGAACAGGTAGATTTTTGTTAATCAAGAAGAAAAATGAAAGTTAAATTGTGAAACATATCATACTTTGATTCACCTCATGTATGATAAACTACAGTAAAATAAAATGGCCAACAGACGAATTCTTTGATGGATGCAGTATTTTAAATTTTTTTCTATAATTAAAACTGACCCACAGACATATAGACAGAATGATTCCGTACTTTTTTTTAACGAAGTGATTGAAACAATGCCTCGTTAAATTATAGTTTTGTATCTTAGCTCATCATCATGGTCATCCCATAACTATGATTTCTACTACACATGAGACGCCTAAACTCGAGCCAACAACTGACAAAATCTATCCATAATCCATCCATCTTCTAATCATACGTACACCTACGCAACAAAAAAATGATGTGTTTCATGCCAGGAGCGAGATAGAAATGAATACAATATCTATGCAATTTTGTTTACAAATGAGCAAATCATGCGAGCCAAGATTTTTAATAGAAGCAATCGCAAAAACAAGGTAACCTATTGACCACTTATAAAAATTCTCTATGCTGCATTGCACATACCAACACACAACCACTCAAATTCCCAAAACATTTGGAGAAAAAATTGTGCATGGATCTTTACAAGGTCTTTCATCCCACCAGAAATAATCCCAACCTGTCGGAGGGAAAAAATCATGAAAAACTTTCGTTTGTGGTGGTGGAACTTCATTACATTTCTCTGTAAAGGAATTTCTGCGATAAACATTCAGACATTTTAAATGTCCACACCAAGTGCCTCATTGAATACTGCTTTCATACCTATATGGTTTTTCATGAAGTCATCAGCAACTGCATATTATGCACTGTATTTTTTAAATTTATCGGAACTCTGAACGGCATTAGCAGCGGTTTTATTAAATCATTCCCTTCAAGCACTTCATGACTTATGAGAATGTACAGGCAGTTAGATAGCGTGTAGGACGTTTATCCAGCGTCCAGTCAAGGAATTCTTTTCAGTGGAAAACTCAGAACAGCAATAATCTCTGAGGTACATACGTAACACAACAGTGTCAAATCTTTAAAAAAAAATTGCGTAGGCTTTCTGTTACCTTGACGAACATACAAAAATAGACGTTAAAAATGAAGAGTCATCGCCATCCTTTAAACAGAAACGGCAATAATTGTCAGTTATTCCATCAAAAGTAGACAGGGAGAAGTGCACTGTTTATTTAACTTATGCACTCAATCAATGTTTAACAATGAAATAAAAGAAATATTGTCTGAGAGGATGAGAGAGAGAGAGAAGAAGAAAGAAAAGTAATAAAAAACAGTGTGAATCATTGAAGAATGACTTTTGCCTTATTAAATGCTTAATGACCTGACTCTAACCGACTCACTTAGACTCTCTGGCCCTCATCAAGCATGCTCCTTCTTTAATCCTTCTTGTAAGATAATACGAACCTCCAAAAAATTTTGACATCAGGTGCTGTTTTATTGTCTCTGTATTACCATGATGATGGAGGGTGTAACCATTTTTGCCACTAGCTGCGATATGCACGTAATCTTATTCATTCAGAAACACCTCCACATTCACACGAAATCTTTCTCGCATTTTCTTTCCCTTCTGCTGTTCATATTAAGATTCTCTAAAACTCATAGTTTTTAGATGTTTCAACTTCATATGCAGTCTGATGACAAATTCAAATGAGACAGCTCTCCTCAAATAATATCTACAAGGTCGGTATTCAATTTTCTCTTCACAAAACCAGGATAACTGCTACAAAAGCATGTCGTTGTCATCCAGCCATTTTTATTATCACCGGATGCTAAAATAATGGAGAGCCGATAATCGCTTATTATGTAAATTTATTAATGAAAAAGTGAAGCAGTTTCTCTAATCTTGACAATTTTTGGGAGATGCCATGCAAGTTACCAATGTACAACTCATTTTTCACTTGTACTCGAACTAAATATTTATTGTGATGTTGACCTGGCATTTTGAAGCCTTTGAACTTTCGAAGTTTTTTTTTCATGCAAGTGATTTTTTAACTGTGCCCGTCCTTTCCTTTGGATAGTGTTTGGACACGCTTGGGTAATTATGTAGGATGACCAGAAGCAATAAAAATGAAAAGTAATACCATTGTTATTATTATTAATATGAAAGATGTGTTCTCTTCTTCTTGAAAATGCGATTGTTGCATATTATTTGCAATGCAATTATACATTGTGTATGATCTTTCATGAATACGTAATTCGTATCCAATTGCATGTCGTGTGTATGTGAGATGATATTTTTTTTCGCTCTCCACCTTTTCTGAAATGATGACGAGACGATATTGTGATGGGTGGTGGTACACATTTACTTCACGCCTGTGTATGTGTGCTTGCACAAAGGAAATCTATCCTTTTTTGTCTAGATATGGCAAGCACGGAAATGAACTTTGTTGGGAGCGATTTAAAAAAAATCGAATAAAAATTTGTGCTGAATATGTAGTGGTGGTGGTTTGGAGTGAAGATTGAATGTGTGCAAGCGTAACCGTCATATTGCCACATTACTCATGCAAAACTTTTCCAAATTTGCAGTGTGTGCATGATTGAGTGTCCATAAAAGCAAGAGTGGCAGTTTTACAATGGATGATATGAACAATGGACGGCGGACGGTAACTAAGAGTGAAAAAATACAACGTCTATGGACAAGGTTTAAAAAGGAATATTATGTTCATCAACACCGCCAGTATCCTAGCTGCGTGCATCGCGAGATATTCGGATTTTGTTGAAGAACATGGAGGAATGGTGATGATGATGATGACAAGGAATATTAAAAACTGCAAAATCCAATCGCCTACAATAATGCACACACTAACATAGCATGTAAAAAAGGATATGCTCATAACAATAATGAAACTCATTGACCGTGAAGCACGTGTGAGCAATTATCATACTTTATCCTATTAATTGCTAACACTGAAAACATGTTGGTAATTAAATTTAATGTAAGGATAATCGTTGTCAAACCCCTGAACATTTATTTTACAAAACTGTTTTATGCCTGAAATTTATGTTCGTCCTCGCCAACTCATCTCCGGACACTAGAATGACGTATGCGAGTTCTGAAAAATGTGTATTTTTTTTGCTTTCAAACGTTCGCAAATTAGCGGTTTTTGCATAATATTCTATCATAAGCAAAAGTATACGAACTACGACTACAAAAGAAAAGAGAATAATCAATCATTATGCAATAAATAAAAGTCACCGGGTATCTTGCCGGGTGAGAAAACTACTACATACATAAGAGCAGTCACAATACAACAAGAGAGTAATAAAAGCTAACACAAAAGAAGAAGCCAAGGAAGCGCTGTTCCTATTATTACTACTGAGTATTCTACGAATAAATCGTGTTATTTCTTTACACTTACCTATTTTTATATGGGATCCGAGAAATCAGCTACTGTTTAGAGAGCGCGGTGGAGAAACTTTTCTTTGGAGATTTGTTTCGTTGTTTGAAATTGTATGATTTATTTTCTTCAGTACTTGTTTGAAAGTTGATGGGTAGGTATCTTAAATTTAGTACAATTACAGGTAAATCACAGAGGAACTAGTATTGACAGTGCGAGCTACAACAATAGTAGTAGTATTGATGAGGAACGGAAGCTCTGCTTTTTTATATATACCACGCGAACACGTCGGTCGTCCGTATCCTTCTCTTCTCTCAGGATCTTTCAGCGTCCAAAGTTTAACTGCAAATGAAAGGAGCTTGCTATCGCGAAAGGAACAAAGCTTCTCGAACAAATTCGAAGCAGCAGGAGCAACACAGGCAGAGTGAGAAGAGGTTAGCAGGTGAGGAGCTGAGGAAACCAGACGAGTCCTCATATGTCATCCAGTCCGTATGTCTTCTTTAACATGAGGAGTTAGTAGCGTCGACGCTGGTGCATGAGGGAAGCACACAATGTGTGGGCGATTCCAATGCTCACAACAATAATAAAAATATTGTTACTACTTACCACTTACTTTAGTTCACTACCACGATTTAGTTAGTCCTTCTCCAAGTACGTGTCGTATTATTATTGCTGTATGAATGATTATTATTTTAACATACTTGGCATGCATGAAAATAAAATTAGAGAAGAAGAATGTAAAACCCAACTATGAAGAGTTTCATGTAAGAAAGCAGCACTTTTAGTTGCGCATATATTCTACTTGCTTGGGATCCGGATTATCATTATCATGACATGAAGAAGAATCACTACAGGGCCATAGTTTGTCGGTGTCGTCCGCTCCTATATCATATCATAGATACGTGTATTATATTTCATATTAATTCGCGACAATGGTGAAGGATTTTTGTACATGACAGGGTTGCAAAATCTCAGATTCATAAATATACAGAAAACCTAGAAACCAGCTTTTCTCCCTAAATGGATGTCTCACAAAACCCCACCCAGTTGCCACTTGATTCATTTAAGATGAAATCCAAGTTTTCCGGATCTCGACAAACATTTTGTAACCCTGTAAAAATAGCAATAATAGTGTGCATTCAATCTGCACACATAAACCCTCCATCTGAGAATACAGGGAGACCTCATTGTTAACTAGCTCTGTAATAGTCTGACTATGACTTATATAATTGGATCCATACCATAATAATAATACGATAGAGAGTTGTTATGGAAGTGCAATATAATTCCTTTACTCCTTTTGCCATTTATTTCACTTCACCTCAGAACGACGACTCACCAGCTTTACCATATTTTTTACCTTCTCATGTAGAAAAAAAAAGAAGTGCGGCAGAGGAGATACATCATGATGGCACTCTGACTTGACTGTCGGTCTATTATAAAAAGCCATGTGCGAATATGGACATGACAAGATCAAGAAGACAGAAAGGGAAAAAGGAGAGAGAAATACAAACATCAGCATTGAAACAGAAGACAATGTTTTGCAGGACTACATATTATTGGCCATATATACCTGTGTACAAAAATCTCAGCAACAATGCATATTACTCACCTCACAATGTTTCTGCATTTTTTTTTGCCTTATGCAACAAAGTGATTTTTGTGTGGAAAAAATAATGCATCACAATATTTTTTTTTATACTTCTAATAGTAAGTTACAAAAATTAATTCTGTATAAGGCATCACACAATCAGCGTAGGTATGTTTGGATAAAATGTAATTATAAGGCTATGTGGAGTTAATGATGATAAACAATTATGTACATTACGGTAAAGCTTTTTAAAACAATTATCATCACTGATTCCTTTTTTCCGTTTCTTCTTCCAAGAAAATCTTCAACGTGTAATTTACCTGATTGAAACAGAAAGATTGAAAGAAAAAAAAATAGTTTTTTGCAAGCTTTCGTCATTTGTGGATTCCAGGGGAATATTATGGTAGGAGGATACATGTGGGGGAAAACGTGTGGAAATAATTTCTGATTATTATTTTTTGTCCAAAATGTCTGTTATGCCTGCACATGACTGCATGAACTCAATGATATAATCTGTTAGTGTGTTTTTTGGATGGTAGGTGATTTCGTGCTTCTTCAGCATTAGTATGAAATGTATAGGTAATAAACTTTTGGATTGAAAAATGGAAAGAGCAGTAATAATAGAACAGTTCATGGTACCCATTCATTACAATATATTCTTATTAAACTGTGAAAGGAAACTGTTCTCAAGGAGAGAAGGTAAATTATATACACCTTTCATTCACATTTACAACTGCAATGTCAATTACCACAGAACAAGACATGAGATTATATTGTGAGATGGAAAAGGAAATGCAAATATAATCCATTTTGGAGGATAAACAGCACAACATACATTTTTATTGACTGGTATAGAGAGATTTGAGATAAGCATGAATGTATTTATCTTCGATCAATTAGTGTAGAGACTAAATTGAAAATCTATCGATGTGATAACACCACACATGTCATAAATTTGCATAAATCATTAAGACTAAAATTGTGAATGTAGTAGTCGGCTAACTGTATGGATCGTGATGGAAGAATGATGAGCAATATGAATGAGGATAATGGTAATCCAAAATTCTGGGAACTTTGTAGCGTCATTTTTATCGCCCTTCCCTTTTGTTCACCATTTTTATACAAAAGAGCAAAAAAACAGCTACCTCTTGAATTATTTTTTAGCATTGTCCATTCGACACTCAGCTAAAAAAAAGTTGTTGGTAACGACAACTCCGGCTTGTAATATGCAGTCAATGAATACACTGACACTGATGATCTCTCATGATGATAATGAGATTATTGCATTCATTTTTTAGCCCACCTCTGCAGATTTTTGTGCTCACCATCACTCATGTCTACATAGTCGATATATAAAGGAAATACGAAACAATATATTCTTCATCTTATTATTACTCTTGTATGGCTAAAGATGACGAGAGATAGCTAATAATGACTGTGATGATACAATTGTACAACTCCTAAAACTACACAACATTGCCAAAATACACAAGTAAATTCTTTGTCGTAATCGTCTTCTCTTTTTTTTCGCCGTAGTATTTAGTTTTTTTTGGAATGGCTGACATGACAACGCTCGCTTAAGAAAATGGGAGAAAATTGAGTGGGACGATGTTTCTTGTCTCTTTTCTAGTCGCTTCTTCATCTTCTCAGTAGACTTGTTCTTGCACAGATCATAACTATATGCACAGCTTTTTAGTGAAAAAAGTGATGCAAAATGCTTGACAAAAAAAAGAGAAGGCATTTGTGAAACCGAGAAGAAAAAGCGATACATGTATGAAATGTGGTATGCATGCAGCAGTGATACTAGAAAGACAGGATTTTCAGTACACGACTTAAATCAGAGATTCGAATTTAACAAATTTGGTAAAATAAAATGGGCAGTGGACAAATGAAAAAAAATGGGTAGGAGGAGAAGAGGGGAATGGTGGTGGCAAATGTGGTGATGGTAATGATGGGGATGATGATGCGCTTAAAACAAGTCTTTTACTGCTTGTTTGTTTAACACGAGCGCGTAAGAACAGCGATTTGAGGCTTACCAATTAAATGTATAACAAAGTTTCAAGGGCTACATTTTTTTTTGAAAGGTCGCAACTAATTTAGCATTGTTGTCTGTAAAGCAAATTTTAGTAATGTTACCTAATCGAAGAAACGGGAAAAGCGTATGAGGGTTGGTGGGTGATGTACGAGGCTTTGGTGCCATGGCGATAAAAATGTGAGTGACATTTTTGTGTACCCGGAGCCAGAATGACAATATTGATAATGTGGTTATATGTCGCATGCGTGACGCAGTGTTTTCTGAGGTGTGTGAACCTCTCTTTAGATGGAAATATGATAAGGTGGATTTTTTTACTTAAACGATATTAGTCTTGTAACTTGTAACAGAGAAAATTATGGGCATGCAAGATAGGAAAGATGATACAGCAGACGACACCGGTGTAAGAAACGGTGACAATCTCTTGACGTTTTCTTTTTTATGGCACAAGTTGGACCCAAAATTGTGTAGTAGTTCAATCAAAAAAATCCTACGACAAAAAATGAGCACTCGGAATAGTCAAGTTGGTTATTAGTTATATGATTTGCTTGAAACATGAAGTTGGCATGAAAAGTTGATTGAAGAAGAACAGACAGAAATAAAATGTTTATTGGGATGGCGGAATGCGGCGGTTAATAAAAACGAGTGAATGTATAACTGTAAATTATGCTCACTTTGAGCTACAAAAACACATAACTAAATGAATTTTACATGATCAGGTGTAGCCATAGCGTTTAATTAATAATTAATATGATCCCACCTAATTCACATTCAATTAGCAACTTTGTTCTGAAAAACATGGGTTCCCTGATTACTTGTAAAAATGAATAGTATGTATGTCAACTGCAACAATCTGTAGTTTATGCAAATATTGGGCTAGGTACTAGGCATTTAAAATAAGACAAGAATCTGCTTTCCTTTTTAGTAACAGACAATTTTTACGCTTTTTTATTTTAACCTTTTGAAAGTCAAGTAAGGGTATTTTTTATTTTTGCGAAAGTACACAACAATAATAATAAATTATCTTTGTTTATTTAAGACGAAACAAATTCAAACGCGATAAAATGTTGCTTTAAAGAGCTATCTCTGTATATTTTTAATATTAAAATTTTATATTGCAGTTTCCGTATGAATAATAATACAAGGAATAAGTTCTACATACTTTACATTCATTAGACTACATGTCTCAGAAAAATACTACATGAAAACTACAATCTACGGGAGGAATAAGGAAATACCTTGCAATTTAATTTAAAATTCTTGCCAAATTCTACTAAGCAGTTTTCTTGCGACTATGGCGAAATTTCCGTACATATGCATCTACGAGCTCTCGAATTTTGAAAGGGTTGATTTCGCCCGTTTTACTATGACAAATCTGCAACAAAATAAAATGACAGCACATTAGAACAATTTTTGAGAGGTAATTTCAATAATTTCAAAGATTTCAAAAACAACTACCTTTGGAACAGCACGCCGCAAAATTTCTTTATACTCTTCTTTGTTAACGTGCTTCTTGATATAGTGTGGCTTCAGACACACTTTCACTTCTTCCACGACTCTCTCTTGACGATTAATTTTGTTGATTAACTAAAAAATAGTGAAAATTGGTTATAAATTAGAAGCTGATTCTTTAATTACATAAAATAAAAGTTAAAGAACTGAATTAAATACCTTTTCTTGGACACTCAATTCAACTGCCGAAGCAGGGAAGTTCATATCTTCATTACTGATATCACAGGAACCAGTATGTCCAGATTGTGACCCTGAAGTTTCTTTCTTTTGAACTAGAAGAAACAAAGTTGAATTATTTCAAGCGCTTGTTATAGCATAAATAGTGTACATAGCAAATTAAGTAAATTGTAATTAGGTATGAGGTATAACAGTACATAATAATATATCGTTACCCTTTCTTGGAGGTGGTCGATTTTGTGCCTTAGATTTTGAAGGCTTCCCATCCTGCCTAGCGTTCTGCTTGTTGGAAGGCTCACTTCCAAACAAAGAATCAAACAAGTTGGTTATCGGAGGACCAGAATTTGAAGCTCCTTTGGCTCCACCAGTAGCTGCACCC
>JAQIXX010005981.1:0-12969 GCA_034700605.1 Willowsia nigromaculata
TTGCTGCTTGTGGGCCTTGTAATGCTTCACAGTGTAGATGGATACGCCCACAAGCAGCAACACTAACACGACGGCAACTCCTCCAACTGCAACGTAGCCGATGATGGCGAATGTTTGGATGGCTGATGTAGGGGTTGTAGTGGTTGGTGGTGACGGAGTAGTTGTGGTGGTTGGGCAGAAGGACTTTTGGTTGGGCCCAAAAACCCAGGAAGTTCCATTGGGACACGCTTCCTGTTGAGGGGCACACGCTGTCCCATACGCTCCACCGCAGAGCCAACAATCCTCCAAAAGACAGGGGAGACATCCTTCTTCTTCATGGCAGAATCCTGCAAAATAAAAAAATTAAGTGTAAATTAGTAATTAGTTAGGCTAGATTTAGTTAGATCATAAATAAGATAGATTTTAATTAGGTTAGATATAGTTAGGTTAGATTAAATTACTTTAGTTAAGTTAGATTAGATTAGGTAATTTAAACTTACCATTTACGCTTGCTGATACAATCAGCAGCACGAGAAGCGTCAGCAGCTTCATTGTTTCCTGAAAAACAATTAATATTTATAATATGAAAACTTGTTAGAAATATACACAAACATAAATAAAATTATAGTAATACACTTATCTTACCTTATTGATGACGAGGGCAATGATGATGATTATAATAAGTAAATTGAATGCAAGTTTTCACAAGAAAGGAGACTGCTATGAGAGTTTTCCTTTTCCCGTACGATTGGGTTAATTCATTAATTTGTTTCCTGCACTTTGCAATGGAATTCTCTCTTGATTTAAGTAAAATGGAAACACTTTCAACCGCTTCCACTCTTTCAAAGAGAAATGATAATGATGGCGATGACACTGATGACGAAGACACTTTGATGATGATGACAACTTGAGGGTGACGATGAAGATGAGATGATAATAATAATGACGACGATGATGAGGTGAAAAAAATAATTTTGAAGACGACGAAATGAATGAATGGATGTGTGGAATGTAGCAGTAGGCCGACAGCAGTTGCACGTGCAACTGCATCTGCATTTTCCCATGAAAAATGCATTTCGGCGTGCAAGTCACGCAAAAAAATGAATTTTGCGAAAAAAAAAAAATTGCAAATTTTTTGCAATTCGGGCAGTAGGTCACCCGGGTTTTTATCGGGGGTTTAATCGGTTTATTGAGATACTACTTATAATCTCGTCAACAAAAACAACAAACAAAGCCAAACGTTCCTTGTAGCTAATGCATGTCACTTTTCCAACATGTTTTGCTTCAGTAGCTTCACTTACTTTTCATTTTCACTCTTGGTCATGGCTCATTCAGCATCGCTATATATTCATTCAGCTTTACATTAATATTGTAGATGACTCAAAAAAAAGTATGAAATGTTTTCTCCATTTGGTTCAACTGTCAATTTGGTTGAGTTTTTCGTTCATTTGAAGAGTTCTCAGTGATCAATGTTTTAGAAGGTTATAAATAATGTTTTCAAAAAGGTATAGCAAAGTAAAGTAAAGAATATAATTCTTGAAACGTTTACAGCTCAAACAAACAAATTAGTACCTACAAAAGTTTTCCTTGTTTTGGATAATTTTCACTCATCGTATGCATCTAAAATGGAACAGCTAACCTAGTTTTAGTTAAGCAAGAAACAACTTTTCCTTGGGACCAAATGCCTGTTCCATCCATAAAATTTAGCAGATACAAGTGTACTTTGAGAATTGAGATCTGTAAATTAATGTCTTTTATGATCTTCTGCACTATTTGCTCCATTAAATGTCACCAGGAAAAGATATGAAGGAAATCACTTACATTAGAATTCTAGATTCGGAAGCAATTTGCGGCTTTTAAGGATACAACGATACATGATACGTCGAAAACGACAAGTAATTAGGGAATACAAAAAGCACCACTGGTATTGATTGCCTTTTGTGTTTTGACCATGAAATAATTTCTTCTTTTCTGTTGTTCAGGCTTGTCTGCTCTACCCCGCCGTGACTTGAAGAAGATGCATTTGAGTGGATTGGATTTGTATGTTTGGTGGATGCAGTGGAGAATAGATGGATGCGACTAAGTCAAGTTCAAGTTATCCCAACAGAGCAACCCCCATAGTATATTCGATGATGAGGAGCATATATAGTTCTCAATTCTTTCTCTCATGTCGATATCCACTCATCTCAACACTCCTCTCGAATCAATAAGCGAGCTTGATTTTTCCGTCTTCTCCGGAAGCCCGTCTTCCGCAACGTTCTCAACCCTCGTATGTGATCATGATCACCCCTTAATAATGGGGGAGAAGAAAAGAATGAAATACAAGAGGAAAGAGAAAGAAAAATCGTTAAGTAGCTGCATAGAAGCATGCTGCCTATTATTTTCTTCTTTCGACATGATGAGAATGAAACGTAAAACAAAAAATATCTGAAAGGAAGAATGATGGTCAGTGACAGACAATAATGTTGATATTATTATTAAGCGTACAACAATGGAGATATATAAAGTAAACTTGTTATATATGCGGAAGCAAGAATATTAGAGTAAATGTAATTTGAGCCGGAACATGTAGGTAGCTTTTATTAGCTCGATATGGATTGATTCGTTGTTGTTTGCTCGATCCAATGTGATGCTGAATATAGCAATAAAATATTTATTATCAAATTGATTGAAAATTATGTCTACATGTTAAGAATAAAACAGGGGATCGGCTTAGTATTATGTATTATCTCATTTCCGGCAGAAGCAGTCAAAAACTACACTACAACTGTGTCCATTACTTTTGGTCAGTTTTTAGTGAAAATATAATGAGCAGCAAATAATGTTTGAAGAATTTCGATTCAATGAAATACTAGAACTAAAAATGGTTTGCAGTTGAGTCATTTCTATTTAGTATTACGTCGAGTCATCCATCATTATAGCGAAATCATACTTCATTAAACTTAAAAGTTATATTATGCTTCCTACACACAATGCCACATTCTAATTGGTTCCAAAGGGATTAATTATTCGAAAATCGATACATAAGCTATGATTTTTACTCTAGCGACTTTTCAATTTTCTGGTATGTGAAAATAAAACATTTTTGTAACCCTTTCCCCTCTTGATTTTCTGACAAACCTTAAACAAAATACAAACAAATGTGTATGAATATTTTCGATCACATATCATATGTATACAAATATTAATTGGAAGTATCTTAAAAACATGCGCTTTGATCTGAACATCTTTCATAAGTTTATAATAGTATGTTCATAATGTTTAGTATATAATAAAGATTGCTTGCTGCAATTTTTTAAATAAAAGTAAAGCAAACAAATGTACAATGGTCGGCCTTGATCCCGCCTGCAAAGCAACACAACATACGATATTGCATTATAAACTATTGCTTTTTCAACGGGGAATCGTCCATTCTTAATTTTTTTGAAACTTTCCCACTAGCAAGAACAGCGATAGCGACTTTTTTTTATACATAAAGCAATCTCATCATTTTTCTGAATATCAAGGGACAAAGTTCTACTAAACTGCAGCCCAATGTACACGCTGCACTTCAACTTGGAGGCTTCCTAAGTCAAGCTGGCATATAAAAATTATTACGTACTACATTTCCATAATACTATTAAAATAAAACGCTATGGGCTCATACCACACCACTACGCCAGCTTGACATATGCATATTATCTCGTTTCTCTTTTTACCATTCAAAATTAGATATATTTCATGATGATACTTATATTGCACATTACACATTATTACGTCTTTCCAAAGCAAATTACTTAAGTTATCTGGAAAAAGTTCATGCCAGAAAGAGAAAAGAGTTGTGTTTGCTGCAATTCTTTCACTTTCTCCATTGTAGAATGGCAATGTAGCTGCTGCTACTTGTGTACAAACCTACGCATAACGCACATTGCTGCTGATGCTTTCACTCGCTGTTACTGCAACATCTCACCATCTGGCTCCTCTCTTGTTCAAAGAAAAAATATCTTTTTTTCCCAGATTGCCCATATTTCATAAGTTATGAAAAAAATTTCTTTCCCTCTATTTCCAATAGTAGACATTTCTCCAGAAAGAAGGGACACATACCAACAGAAACGAGACAGGACGGTTCAAGATATGCCGAAGAAACATGCAAGAATTTTTATGTTTTACTCGAAAGAAAAATGCTCGACAATCTGCGAACCTCTCTCGACAAAAATCCCTTGGAATGATCATGGAATACTCGAGCACATAAGTTTTATTTCTTCTCTCCTCTTCTTTTTGAATATTATCAGAATTTTCTATACTAACCATATCCGTAAGTTATGGAACGAATTACTCCTTTGGTATAACTAAAAGCACCATACTTTTCATCATTGTCAAACAACTTAAACTGTTGGGAAAAAGCTTTACAGGCGCTAGGAAAACTACAAAAAAGTTATTTGTAACAGATGAAATCGACAAAAAAGGAGAAGAAAAAAAACCTTCTGATGTCCATATGGCCATTACAGAGGATGTAAGTGTAGGGTATCATCAACTCTTCAAATATTAAACTACCACACAGACACAGATCATGTCACACCATTTTCTTATATATTTTAAAGCAAAATGTTTCACATATCGGCCTACTGAAACAACAACCATGGTGGCACAGCACAATAAGGAATTTGATCAGAAACTGATGATTATAATGGTGATCATGATGGTCGGGGTAACACTTGGGTTTTACAAGTTTTCTTGCATTTTTTGCCTCCAAACATCTTGACTCATGACGCTTCCAAATAACACAACGAATTCTTCATTCTTACCATGTATGGAACTAGAGGCATAGTAAAAAGTTGTCCCGAGATTTTTAAACATTCCTTTTGAAAGTTTCATATTCCAAGTCCTCAGCATCAGCAATCAGGAAATGACAAATAAATAAATGGCTATGGGAAAAGTTACACATTCCGCAAGGACAATTTTGACAAGGTTTGTCGAGAAGCAGAAAGGTCATATATCTCAAGCTTTGGCATGCCAATAATGATACCCTGAGGAATGAGTCACGAAGTATGCGAGTAAGGAATGTACGCTTGCAGAAGAGAAAGTTGAATATGAAAGTACGAGAGGAGAAAGCCAAAGATCCCAGTTCAACCCCTACAGTTTCATGTTCCATGTACCATTCAGAGAACTTTTACTGATACGTTCTAAAAATAACCGTTCACAAAGAAAAATTGCGTTCATGATTATTGACATTCTTAAAACTAACATTCATTATGAACTGACAACAAAAGGTGCGCGGTACGCTATAATTAACACGTTGTAAAAGTGCACCAGTAAGTAAAAGACACGCGTAATACGAGCTGATAAAATTGTCTAAATTTTTGAAGAGAATAATGGAATAAATTAAAATATACAAAAATTCAAAAAATGCTCTAATTAAGATTCTTCGTTAAAAAACGGGGATCGTAGACTTGGGCTGATCAACCAAATCGTCGTCAACTGTGAGTAAAACCTGTAATGCCAAGAGAAAGGTGAAAGGGGTTGGAAATTTGATGAATAGATCATACTTTTTTTCAATTTACGAACCATTGCGGAGAAGAACAATGCAGCAGCTGAAAGAAAATGCCACATGTCATGGGAGTCATAAAACGAGAGAACAATACAATCCGTATTTTTGAGACGCGATTCTGCAGGTGAAGACTCCCATGTGGAAACTTCATCGAAAAAGAAGGACAAGGCTAATCCCCATGCAATAAACGACGCCATCAGATAGATAAACGGTTGGATCCAAAGCACTCTACGGCATTCCCCATGAAAAAGCTGTAAAATTTGAAGAAAGAAAATAAACCTTGGTGAAGAAACATACTTTTATTTTGGTACTGAGAAACAAATGCAGATAGTAAACGATGGCTGATTACCTTTAGCACACTGTAAAAGATCATGTATAGCGCCCCGTTGGTCACACAAATGAACAGCACCTGTGTCGCAAAATTTTGTTCTAAAAGCAATGTCCACATTGCCCCAATTGCCACACAATTGATAAGCAGCAGAAATCCTGGAAGAATGACACGTCCAGGTCCTGGAATAATGATGGTGTCATAACTGTTGGGGGCGTACCATATATCCCGCTGTATTTTCAGAATGCGATGCTTTCTCAGGTCGTCTTTGACCTTCATAAACCAGATCCTCATAACCTCACCCCAGCCAACGACAAGTCGGTCGTTTTCTGAAATAATTAGACATGAAGATTTTCAATGGAAAATGCTGTTGGTATTACAGATGGGTAGATTTCAAGTATCGCTTACTGCGTATGTAGCCACTGTAGAAAACTTTGGGAAGTGAAAGTAGTAGAAACAACATGTGCACAGCGGAGAAAAGCACCCGAACGTAAAATTCTTTCCAAAGAAGTCCCAGGACGGTGATGATTGTAACCAAAGCCAATGCGGTAAAAGTGAAGTTTCTAAACAAACATTTAGGCACGAGAGAAGAGATTTGCACGTTGCTTCGTTTGAAAAATGGGTTTTGAAAGTAAGACAATCTTACGCGCTTAGGTAAGTTGGATGTCGAGCTTGGTAAAGTGTCACAACTGTAATTGCGGCAATGGTATACATAAAAACGGTATCTGGAAAAATAATTGTGTAAAAGTTTTACCTTTTTGAATTTCAACGGAATTCATCAATGAATTTTATAAAATATACAGTTACTCTAAAAATTACCAAACTGAAAATTCCTTTGATTAGGGCAGATATGATAAGCGGCAGACATGACTCCAGTCATGATTAGAGCATATCCCATGCAATAGAGTAATCCATAATGTGTCATAACGCCCCTATCCAATCGTCCATCTGCCCGATGGAAAAACAAAAAGACTTTGCTTTTCCTCCGTGATGTCTCATTGTTGACGTAATCCTGGTCGAAAGAAAGCTGACGAATTCTGACCATTACCATATATACTAAACCAAAGAGCACATACCAAATGTTTGAGTACATGTGGTTAAAGTCATGGAACATCCAAAGCATGTGGGAGCAAAAGTGGTTGAAGTAGCAGAGATCAAAGTTGCCCGTATCAAGGAGTTGCTGCTTCAGAAATAAATCAATTATGTAGAAATGCAGTCATCATCAATTAAAATTAATAAGGGAAAGAAAAACGGTAGCTGAAACTTGTGCGTACCCTGCTAAACGTTAGTATTAACTGAAAAACTGGCACTGAATAAAATGCGGATGTGACAAAGCCAGCGGTACAATATCTTCTAGACTGGTCAACTACACGGCTTGGTTCCGTTACGATCAAATCATTAATGGTGATATTGGATGTGTATTGGGATAAGCATCGTTGTATGAGCGCGTTTTCACCGTTGCTAACTTTGTTGTGTCTGAAATTATATTTTTTTAAATTAACAAGGCATTCACATTTCAACTACTATTTGAGTACTTCAGCAGTTACCTGACGCTGTGAAAAACGATCATCAGTACAAACACAGAGAGTGTGATTAGAAGGAAGAGAAGCAATGGGAAGAACGTAGGCATGATATAGTTCACAGGAGAAGGGCCTTGTCGAATTTGAAAAGTGATGACTTTCTTGCGAAACTCATCATCAGCCGAGGTATCGTTCGGAGAAGTTTTAAAACAATTTTTATCATTAGGAAACGGTGTGAATGCTAACAGAAATCCCTGGGAAAAGTTTTCTTTCTGCAGGAAAAAACCAATCAGTTACTTAAGGGCAAGGCCAAACTTATTAGGGGTTTGATGATTCGAGTGCACTATAACTTACTCTGACTGTCATTCCCGTCTTTCTCGTGAATGTTTCAGAAAATTGTACCCGCTGCAAGCTTTCATCCATATCCAGAAAAGGGCCCTGTGAAGATGCAATATTTAAAGTGTATTATGATTAGAAACAAAGCCTAACAAAATTACGTCAAACTAGTTGTGAAACATACCCGTGGATGTTCAACAGTCATGATGGCGCACACATCACTGTCTGATACAGCATGAATAAATACCGATTCCCAATCTTCGGGTATGGCGAATTTATAAAATACTGGAGATGTAGGTGTTGCAGTACCCGTAATTGAGGTTGAAGGACTACAGAAATACAAATTAAGATAAATAAGTAAATAACTTAAACTCAACTTTTTTCACGAATATCGACTTTACTTAACCCTATATTTAAAATTACCGAACAACGAAATCCTTCAGCACCACAATCTTTAGCTTGTAGTAAACTTTTGTCAAACTAAAACTGCTCACTTCAACTGTCAAATTCTCAGAGTTATGTACTTTTCCGTTTAAGTAGTACTGCCATAATGTTTTTCCCACGATGTTATCGGAATACCTGTTGACATTATGATCAAGCGTGTCATTTATAAAAATGACTGGGATCTTCCACGATTTTATGGACCCTCGCCAAAACGTAGTAACCATCAATGGATCCCTGATGGTATCATTGCTGTCCTCCAGTGGCTCATCAGTCTCCGCGTAAAGTTGTAATTGAAATGCTTGCCACTTAAATATTGATTAAAACAATGCATATACTGCTTGTAGTGGCCATGTATAATTATTACTGGAAAATAGTAGTAATTGTAAACATATGCATAGTACTCACTCTTGAAAGTACGGATGCATTAAAGGAATAATGTTGTACATTTCTGTCTTCATGAGTGATGCTGGTAAAAACTGGACGGAACAATGGCTTAATTAAAGTGGGGTAAATTGATATGTCACTTCCAGCATTAACGGATGATGTATCCTCACTTGGATTCGGGGTAATGGAAGAATTGTCAATTACCACTGAATCTATCTCATCCGACTCAGATTCTGGATCTGTTCTCAATTCACCTCGACGTCGACTATGACTGCTGCTTTCAAAATATTTGTTCACCGTTGCCGATGCATACTCAGAAACTGTCTCCGTATTACTAAATCTGGAGAAAATTTCAGAGCCTTTGTCTCCAACTGCAAAAGTAATCTTAAAGAACGCGTAAAGAAAGGTCACGACGATTTCCAGTTTGAATCTCGGAAACTTCATGATTTCAGATTAGTCGTTATAAATGGCACATGTAATTATTCCATCCAATCCCAACGCTTTATCCCTCTTTGAAATTTCTCCCCAGACATTTAGAGTTTTTCACGATAAACTAACGGCATTTTGAGTTATTGTGAGAGGAGTAAACGAACACACTGTCTCTCTCTTTGAATATGAATTTTGAAAACGTACTTGTTCTCACCACACTGATCTGATATTTGCACTGAAGTTAAAACAAATGCAGCCAACTCTTACTCAACGTAATCCCTTTTTAATGATCGTTTTTTATATTTTTAATGTTTGAAAGTACCTTGTCTGGCGAAATAATGCACTGGAGTTGGTGTCTACGTACTTTATTTATCTGATTGGGACACAATTTAAAGTGTTATTTCTTATCCAGTTATAATTGCATGCTCATTGCAAATGCTATCTTGTCCGGGACTATATTGCGTGGCTCTCCGATATTTTTTCAACATGGTACTTCATGCAGTAAGAGACAGTGACTCATATTACATGGTAATCGTTATCGTGCTTCTTAACTTTATATTTGTGTATATCTTCTTGGAATATGATATCCTTGAAGCGTAAAGTTGGCATAACCAACAATATACAAGTTAAAGAAATAGGATAAATCGCAAACTTTAAGTGTTATCGCCAACTCTGTCCAACGATTTATATTTTCTTGTGTGAGTACCAACTTCATGTCTTATGTTTTTCCAGTGCTTAGTTAAGTGATGTCACTGATGTCACAAGAGTTTAGTGATGATAAGTAACGATAGTCGGACGAGTTTATTTGCAACGCTGCAATGCAACTAGGAAATGAATGTAACACGTTCCACTTGTAAAATAGCAACAAGATATGACATATATAATAATATTATTGTGAACCACTTATGCATATCTGTAATAATAATTGTTCATTGTTTCTTACTGTTTCGTTCATCATTCATAACTCCATTCTATAGCTAGTTCTGAGTAGAAAACTGTTAATTTTAGTTACTATTGATCATAATGACTACAAAAGGAAAGAATGCAAAAACGACGTATTTTTAGTGACGACCCGGTGCAGGGAGTTATATTTAGGCGTGCATAATTTGATGATCGAGTAAATTAAAGGAAGAACAGACAAACACATTTTGCGAAACAACAATTTATAGTTTTCATTTGTATCATTAAACTGATGCGGTAATTATTCACTTTTACAACGATATACTTATCAAAGTCGTAATTTAACTTGTACTACGTACGTATATAAAGCATACAGGAGTGACGTCATTTCTTACTACTGCATTAACTGGTTTTCTCTTTACACGACTATATTATGTTACGATTGCTTTGAAGAAGTAAGAGGAATCTCGTTTACGATCATACTTCTTTGATCTTTAGTTCCGTTACTTCTTTCGTCATTTCCTATGTCGTTAACATTGTTATTGCTGCCATATTGTAGACGATTATCATGATCAGTATTTTGGCGCCTAGAAAATTGCGCAGCTACTAGATTTTTCCAAAGTATAACTTTATCTAAGGTAGTTTTACGCTTCATATTATCATTAGCTTCGTTGGTTTTCGTTGTGGAATTATTATCCATAGCCTCTAATTGTTCTTCTGAATGACCGTTCTCAGATTCGCTACCGTCTCCATTTACAACAGCTTTGGCAATAAATGATTTATTACTCTGAGATTCTTTATCTTTTTTAGCTTGAGCTTGTCTGTCTAGAAGATTGGGAAGCTCATTATCTTGGATTTCATTATGCATCTATGAAAAGAATCAGAATATTATTTTGTTTATAATAACAACAATTATCAATGTTTGATACAAACTATAGTTTGCTTATGTTATGTTTATCATACAAAGCCGGCCCACAAGCAAATTATCTGCAACTTTTCGAGCTTGCTGACTTGTCCTGCTTTGAATTTGATTTGACAGCAGGATTTCAAAGAGCCCATTTTGATCAATGCTAATTTCTCATTTTTTGAGCGTTTCACCATCACCTGAAATTGCATTGTAATATTACGAACTCACAAAAATTAACATTGTGTAATATTTAAAGCTAAGCTAAGTATAAGTACATGTGTAACTTTTGTTTTTAGAAAGTAAACCCATACCATGAACTTATTGCCACTTCCTTCTTCAGGCATTATGGAAGTCATCTTCATAAGTCGGTTTCCATTTGTATCGAAAAAGTTGTATTTGACCTTGACAGAGAGACAAATGAATTCAACGTTGGATTGGCATTCTCCAATCAGCTCTTCTTTAGGTGAAAGAAGTGCTACCTCCTAAATAATTGAAGATTTTAGTTGGATTTCATATTAAGATATAAGATAACTGGTATTACTATCAGCCGTATCAAGTTACCCCCAATCCAATCGGATAAGCTATGTAGAGAATGCAATTTCCTTGCAAATCGCAACATTCCAGATACTTTACACCCTTCCTCTTTGGCTTCCTTTCTGCTTGACGGTAAGGAGTAATCCGAAATATTTCTTCGTTGTTTTCATCACTAGTTCGAAAATATTCTTGAAAGCAAACACATAATTTACAGCACCTATGCAAATTTTAGATTTTTAAAAGTAATTTATGTTTAACTCACGATTATCAGAGTCGCTTTCAAAAACGACGTTTACAAACTCTGCATTATAAAGACGTGGAAGGTCACAATTGATAACTGGTATTGGTAAAAGCGGTATCTCTATTAGACATTTTGCAGGTATTTTGTCGGTTTTTAGTTTCCTCTGTGAACTTGAGTCGGTGGATGTGGGAGAAGGAGATGGTGACGGCGACCAAGAGGAACGGGGCATGACTATGATACTCCAGAGGTAAAGACGTTATGTCAAGACGAATTCACACGATCTGACTTTTGTCATTGTAGGCAAAAGTTGTGGATCCCCTGAAGTTGTGTTTGCTAGTGAGCATTTCAGAAATAAATATTTCTGGAGATATGAGCAAATACTATCTGACTAAACAGATTGTGTGGACGAAATAATGTATTATGTATTTAACGTTTAAAAGTGCATACTTTGCACCTGGATAAACAAAATTCGAAGCAACACATGCGAAGGATTGAGATTTATGAAATTCATGGTAAGTTGTGATGTATGATATGTACATGTGTCTAATTATAAGGTGTAGTAAGCGACTACCATCTTGCATAGGTACGTCTGATTCAGCAGTCGAATTTGAATAATGAGATAATTGCTTTTTTACTGGCAATAGTATTTCTCCCAAATGCATGCATGCCCTCGTCTTTAGTCGTGATTCATACATGATGAGATAGGGGCTTAACACCTGTCTTAATCTCTTCTATCCTTTGTTAAAAATGAAAAGCTAAGTATCATATTGCACACACACGAAACTGCTGTGTCGTAGGAGGAACAGTTGATACAAATATGATTTCATACACAACGTAAATAAGAAGTAAAAAATACCAAGCTTTATTTATGAAACACATTCACATTCTAAATCTCGACCAAGGTCATACTTGAAAGCGACAGTGAATTGCTGTGCTGTGCAACAGCATTACGAAGTAAATCGTACATGACTGGGTGTAATCCATGCTTGTGGTATAGTTTCACAAATATTCAAGTATCCACAAAATTGATGATGATGACTGATGACTATGAAACCATCTGGCATCATTGTCGTGTGTCATGAATTTTATAATAAATTTACATGTGAAAAGTGTTGGGTTAAAAAAGTTGTACATATGCTTGCGTCCACTTAATATAAGCTATTATAAAACATAGAGGTGGGATAAATTCTAAAAAACTGGAATCTTATGTTGTGGAGTAGTAATCAGGTCATCGTCCACGATTAAAAGTCCCTAAAATGCGGAATAATATTTTAGATTTCACAGGTACAATTCAAATATCCTTCGAATAGCCGCTTAAGAATCATGCTATTCCTTACCATGAAAGCTAGAAAGAGAGCTGCTGCAGAGAGAAAATGCCAGGCATCATGGGAGTCATAAAAAGGGTGAAAAGGGAACCACCCTGTAAGGCAGTCTTCATTC
>JAQIXX010005982.1:0-12969 GCA_034700605.1 Willowsia nigromaculata
ATTTTTTAGTACTTTTTCTTTACAACTGCTTGTCATGGGCCATACAACAGAATGTACGAGAACTGGTGTTTGTGGGATGGAAATACAATCATAATATTTCCAGTAACTATAAACTGTATTAGTTTCGTTCGTGGTGTATATTTGAAATTGACTAGTGCAAGTTTCCAAAACTCTTGATAGTTTATGAACAAGTATCTGGAATGGACAGCTTTGGATTGTGGGAAATAAAGACACTAATAAAGGGAATATCAACATGATTAACTCTTAAATGCTTTCCTTTGAAATGAAAGATACATTTTTATTTGGGTGGTATCTGGATATCTAAAATATACCAGAAATATGTAGGATTTTGAATCTTGTAGATTTTTTCCCTTTTGCTATGAAATTTGTGTACAAAATAACGCCATGGGAATATTAAGAATGCGTAGCATATTCTTCTGCAATTTATTGTAATGTTTAGCTTGAATCGGGCTTATTTAATGCATGTGCTCATAAATTTTAAAATTATGTAATAGATTCCATTCAATAAGTTTTAGAGCTTTAGGATAGGGATTTATTTGAATCAAATTAATAATCCATTAGGGAAAAACGTGTTAACAGTATTTTGAATGAGTTTTTTGACATAAAAGCATTCCAGTGTTTTCTGGTAAAGTTGTATCGTTTGTGAACAATCTCTTGCATATTTAGTGTCTCAAGTTATATCACGTATTAAACCTGATCATTTGCTGATTAATCAATTGAAGTTTTTTTTATCAAGCTCTTTGTCTCTATGTCTCTAGGATCTCAAACTGAGAATTTTAAAGAGCACACTCAATACCTGTTCAAACTTCAAAATGAATGCGGGCATAAACTAAAACAAAAGCATTGCTATTAAATGATACTTTTTTATTTAAGTCATGCAGTAAAAAATTCTCATATATATTAAATATTTATTTAGTGAAAACAAGCAAGCTCAGAGATTCGTCAAGGCTTTGGAAAAAGTTAGATAAAATGTTTTGCATTAGAAAAAAAGGTAATCAGGTTGTACTGATTGATTAGGATATACAAACATCATCGAAAAAACCATCATGAACATTTGGAACATTGCATTACAAAACACGATGAAACTAGTTTTATTGCATTAAATAATTTGATCCTTTTAATAATTATTTTTAACCTACTTTTTGGTCCAATTTTCGATATTATATTAGTTTAGATTACACATATTGTAATGTCTTTAAAAACATCAAAGAGGTATTTAACTGTAAAGCATTCTCTATGATAAAAGCTATTATGGTAAAAATATTAAGAAATAAATGCAGAATAAAAATTAAGCCCACATCTCCAAATTGCACCTCACTAATTGTACTGTCTTCAAACCTTTTCAACATATTACTACTTTCATCAACAATATTACAAGCCAATCCCATAAAGTTCCAATGCTTTTTGAATCCACCGCTCTCGTTTTCTATTCTCAGCTTTTGGAACTGGAGAAAAGCATTGTAATATCTTTTGTAAATGTTCAAAAGTCCTGCTTGTTCCATTTCCCCTAGCCTAAATGTGAACATCTCTGTATAAAATCTCTTTTCTCTAAAAACCCAAAATTTTGGATAGGACAAGAGTGCATGGTTACTTTTGTCAGGGTACATTATTCGCCTTTGGCCAAATATCCTTATGAGAGGTACCACTAACCGTAAATCTGCAATATTTTCTTTTCCCTGTAGTGAATACAAAATTGTTGATCGAGCAGATGTATCACAGCAAAACGATGAATTACAATGATCACTATAGTCATTAATTTCTGAATACTCGTTATAAAATCCACAAATGACGCTACCATTCTTTTTCGCAAATTCTTTCACAATTTCCTTTTCCATTTGCTGATAGTTTATATACTTAAGCTTCCTCAGGAAAAAATGTCTCAAAATTTCCGCCTGTTTTGACGAATTCCTGGATTCAAACAATCCAAATTGCATTGTATACATCTGACCCAAATTACCAAGTATGTTTCCTGAGTGTATTTCTTCACCAATTTTTCCATAATTTTCAACACGATGCTCAAACCGAGTTGGTACATTGCTCGGATCAGAAATCACGGTTAAGCATGAATACATATTAGACAAATAAAAATTTCTCAAAATTATCATCGAATACATCCAGACAATAAAAAGAAACCAGTTTTTCTTACTGACGAGTCTTGAGACATTCAAACTTTGCTCAACGGACTCTGCCATAGCCCAAAAAAGCCAAAAGAAAGTTTTATTTGATGGCGAACTAGTCAGCTTGAAAGTGATGACAAGCACACTTGTTGATATAACAATCGCAATCCAGGAATTGAGCCTAAATGGTTTAAGAAGTGCAATTAAATCCAAATATCTCTTAGTATTTTGTTCATTACGACCTAGCACAGTTACAAACTGAATCCCGTTGAAGTCAACTGCAAATGAAATCGCGACTTTTGAAAATGATTCACCAGGGATACCACTAACTCTATTTAAAATCTGAAGTTTTACAATTCTTCCAACTTCATAATGGCATTGGATAGAACTGCAGTTTAGACTTTGCAAAACTGAAAGCTCAATGCAATTGTAGTAGTTTGTAGGAAGTGTTTCTGATCTTTTCTGCTGGTAAATACTATTTCCATAACAAGTTTGATATAGGGTGTCAACATTTTGCACATTTTCTGGGCCAAACGGGCTGAGTTGGTTGTAGTGCCAAAGCTCTTCCCATTTACTGGCTGAATGAAAATAGGCTTCGTCTATCGGAACAGGGGCAGTTGTTCTAGGAAAATATTGCAGTTTTTCGGGCAAAGTATTGTACCAGGCTTTTCCTAAGCACAGATAGCAGCCTTTATGCAAAATGATCTGATCTTTTATATTTCTAGCGACTATTAGCTTCACAGACTGGTAGACTTCTGGCACAGAAATGTAAATAGGTTCTGGTAGAGTTGGTGGGGATAATACATACACGATGATGTAATCTGGAGGCTGTGAAAATATGTTTGCAATTTTTGAGTAAGCTTTGTATACACAGTTTTCGTTGGAGAAAATGTCACTGCTCAAATCTTCCTTCCAAAAGCAAAAGTCCAATGATGGTGATAAGTTCATCTGTCTGAACGGCTCATATAAAACACGGCAGTATAGACTGTGCCGCTGAGTAGAAAATGCTGTAGCGTAACTGTTTTGATTTCCCAGTACTCTTTCGTTGCAACGGCTTGTCGTTGACCACACAATAGAAAGTATGATCACTGGTGTATGTGGCGCAGTGATACAATTATAGTAATTCTCGAAACTATAAATTTCATTAGTTTCATTGTGGCGTACACATGAAAGTGACCAGTGGATGCTCCTAAAACCGCTGAAAGTTTTTGTACAGTTACTTCCAATGGACAAGTTTTACTTTCGGGGAAAAAAATAAATAGGATATATAGTGGAAACATTTTGAAAACTTTAATGCTCTTATTTACATTAAACATTTACTTCTTATATGTGCTATCTGGACGTCAGTTATTTTACATAATATGTAAGAATTTGAAATGCTTCAATCTTGTTGACCTTTATTTTGCCTTAGCCATTAGAATATTAAAAATATGTAGTAAATTTTTCAATAATTTTAGTATGATGTTCAGCTTGAGTAGTACTTGTGTCATGTATAAGTACAAAGCTTTCAAAGTTATGTATTGGACTGGATTCAATATACTTGAGAGCTTTATGATCCTATTTATTTTCCAATCACATTAGCAATCTATTAAATAAAAACAATTTTGCAAAATTTTCGACTATTTTTTTACAAAAAAATATTCCAGTGCTATAGTGCTTAACTAATACAATTTGCATTCTCCACCTAATAGTGAGAAAAAAGTTTAACATTGTTCATCAAAACTTAACCTGTAATTTTATCTATATTAACAAGCGTACTTAGACCTGGATTGAAATACATACCTTTTTCATGTCAAACTTCTTGGAATTTAACAACACATTCTACTTCTCATGGAAGCAATGAACACGTGTGTAGCTATTCATGCATAGTTTATATAATATTCAACTTTTATATAATTGATTACATCACAAATTGGAGAGCAATAACATTATCAGCTTTAAAGGAATGGGGTTCACCTAAATTGAATGACTATGGCGTGTGTCTGCATGCAAAAAATAATACATGTACAAATCAGACGGGTGAAGCTAGTAACATGACAAGTCGGCAAGAACAACCCATTTCTATTTTTAAGTTTAACCCATTTTTTCTGCTGTCAGAGCCTTCAAGACTGCGACTTCTACAGTTCACGATATAATAGTAAATTTAAAAACATAAAATGGCTTAAATGGCATACAAATGGTTTTTCCCCATTTCTTTCTCAAAACTCCCCAAGTTTGAAATTGGGGACAAAGCAGTTTGCACAACATTCTGGGCTACTTCAGTTAAACCTTAGCTTAGAAATGATTAAATTTAGAGATGAATTCTGTGATCGATATGTTCAGAATTTAAATGCAATATATCCACTTACTCACTCACTTACTTCACTTACCATAGAATTGCCTATAATTTTGTGGAGACAACAAAAAGCTTGGAGGATTAGCCATATTGTGAGGGCAAGCAAAGAGAAATAGTTAGCTGCTGAGATAACATCATGTCCGGATGTACGAATTTATTTGGGTTATATCAATTTTTTGAAATAAAAACTAAAACGAATATCTTAAATTTTGTGTTGCAAAATATATGAAACTTGTTTTATTGCTTTAAATATATTTGCTCTATTGCAAAAATTCAAATAAGATTGGTAAGTAAAATCAGAAGAATAATAAACTTGAATGAACAAAAGACCTATTCACAAAAAGTAAGTACCCCGATCAATACTATGATCAATGATGTACCTTAAAAGTAAGATCTCGTCACGCATCAATTCTTAATGTCTCAAATGAGAAATCTGTTGCTTCAGAACTTCTAAAATGCTTGGATAAACTTTATAAACATTCAGATGATTTTGAGTCGTCCTATTTTTTAACCCTCTCCTTTTGGCATTTAAAGTATTTAATAATAGCATTACAATAATACGGATACTTCGAACTATGTTATGAAATATTGAGAACTCATGAAAAAGAAAAACTGTAAAATTTAGCACAAACATACCCCCATAAATAAGCAAAAGAGGAGCCACTTTGTCATAATCAATCAAATCAGGAGGGCCGCGATCCTTAAGTGTCGATCTGGCATAACGCTCTTTTTTAAATGTATATGCAGCAGATAGGGACATTTCTTTCCAATGCTTGATGAAACCACCCTCTTCCAAACCAGAGAGAGTCTTCCCAATCCAAAATGCAACACCCGTGTTGAGGAACCAGTAGCGAGGAGCATAAAAAAGTACATCTTTCAAACCAAAGCATTCAGTATTCATACCCGTCTTAATTCTAGTGTAGCTCAGCACCAAAGGTAAATCAAAGTCGAGATTAATATACAATCGTTCAACTGGAAGCTTTACATCTGTTCTCACCGGATATATCAGTTTCCATGCATCTGAAGATTCAATGAATTCAAAACTTTCATTCCATTTGTGAAGCACACCATTTCTCTCAAAGTCTGGAATCAATTGAGTGGGTGGAATAAGCTCATTTTTGTTTCCTACGACTGGTGGTTCTACAGCATCTGGTACATTAATCAGGCTTCCGAGGCTGTTAGCAAAATAATTCCATACCACCCATCCAAACCACACTAAAGCAATATAGATTTTACTTCTGTCCGGCGAAATTTCTATTGGTCCACGTGTGATTAGCAACCACAGAAAGTATATCTCGTTTCTAAACTTGCGATATTTCAAATTTGTTAACACAGGACTCATAGCAATCCTCCAAATTGCCAGCATTGCCAAAGTAAGTTGTCCAACTAAAAGTGCATCAGAATTAAGCCAAAACGAATAGTTCCAATATTTCCCTTTCTGAGAAACTATTATGCAGTACATAAGTAAATTCCCAGAATAGTATTGAAATTTAATAAAATAGTTCCCATAACTTTTAAAGGCAAAGTTATTATCAAAATCTGGTGCAATAACTTTTTTTCTTATCTGTCTCGAGTATGAAATATTTTGTGTCCTTGAAATTTGGATGTATACCATGACTTCTTGTTCACAATCGCTTACGTCACCTAATTTGTAGTTTCGTTTGGCATATATCTTCTCACAGGTAAAATCCTTTCCTTTGGATTCCTGGAATAGCAATGGTCCGGTATGCGAAAATTGATATTCCTCGTTAAATCCATTTTGAAAGTTTAGCTTGTGCAATTGAAGTAGATTTATCTTAGCGAGGACATCTAAACCTATGTTTAAGTTTGAATGCTCAAATGGAACTCCCAAAACGAATGGAATAATTTTGTTGGCATCTGTATCTCTATTTTGTTAAGGGATTACAATTTTTAAGGATTGAGTTAATTCGAAATGTGATACACTGCTTATTTTTGGGCACGCAGGTTTCCGACCTGTTGAATCGGCGTATCTGTAAAATTCCAAAACCTTCCTACAATCCAATTTAGAATTTCTTTCTGGTAACCGAGCTGCAACGAGGAAGGCAACCTCAGTTTTGGAAAGCATCGGGTAAAACCAGAATGCAATATTTGGAATATAAGTAAAATGGTGCTTGTTAGTTGCGCCCTCAGTTATTATTAGAAACCAGGATTGGGCATGTTTAGGAGGTAACTTGTAATTACTTTCTTTACTTGCTTTTTTGGTTATCACAATTTGTCGTAAATAATCTTTGTAGACGTACGTATGAATACTGGGAAGGTAGAAAATTATTGTGAAGTCGTCGAGTGGGTGTAATAAGTGGTTAACATGTTTATGAAAACTAGTTGCAGGTGAATTATCGTATATTTCGGGAAACAAATGTGCGTTCTGCACAAGTCCAAACAATACAAGAAGCATTGGAAACATTTTCACACTTTTTAAATGTTATTTTCCTTATTTCTAAAATAAATATTGAATTAGAAGATCTTTCTTGACCAATTCAGATTATATTAGAATGTACGAAGAAATGATTAAACAAGCAAATTTGACGTGCCAGTTTTTGTTCAGACTGCGATTAGAATGGCTTGGTTTATGAATGAATACTTGATATGAATATAAATATGAATACTTGTCCTTTGAAAAAATATATCTGTTGGTAAATGCGAGTTGTTTACAACTTTCGAAATTAAAAAAATAGCAAAACAACAACACAAAAACAAGATAATTACTTTTTTGTTTGTCGCTTTTGCTTTTAATTTAAAAAAGAAGTATTTATCATTTTCAACGAAGAGTTTTTGCAATGTTTTTCAACAACATAATTACGTTTAGACTTTTTATTTTTCCCATTTAATTTGTAAGTCCTTATGACGCAAAGCGTTCGGAATATTGATTTTTGGCACCTTCGAATAAAACACGAATGTGACATATTTTATCTGGTGTGGTTCACAACCAACATTGCGATATAACGCATATTTATTATGACTTTGGTGACATTTCTTGAAATGTAACACTTCCGCAACAACCAAAAATTCATGGAATAACTATTTGTTACTATTGTAATTTCCACAATTGACAAAAAAACACATAGTATTCATTTATATCCGATTGAAGGCTGACAGATTCATTACATTGTGGGTCAACATAGGTCAAAAGAAAAATGAAATCGCGAAAACATGTTTTCCTATGCTATTCATTTACATTTTAGATATACACTTGATGTCACATTACTGTGTCAGGCCCTTTAAGTTTTTTCGCTGGGCTCACACACAATATATGGCTTTTGTTTCACGTTGCCCTGTTTGGTTGTCCCAGCATGCAAGATTGACAACAAATGGGGCAAAATGAAACAAAAACCATATATTGTGTGTGAGGCGTGGTAAAATTACTTGAAAGTCTAGATTTAGTACTGAAAACAAAATTATTACTTTACACAAATCTATGAAGCTTGTTTTATTACTGTTTGAAATGATATTGCTGTAAACATTAACATTAAAATTATTATTGACACAAAATTATTGACCTTCCTAATTATTGGAAAGGCATGCATCCATCCAGTTGCACCTTGAAACCTAAAAGAAACAAATAAAATAATCAATTAGCTCCCCAGATTTGGAAGATATGATAAATTAACATTTGGAAAATCAATCAAACTGCTGCTACCTATATTGCAGAAGTGTCTACATCCTGCAATATTTATGATGAACGTACTTTCTCCATCTGGTCTCAAAACTTTTTCCGCACTTGTTACAGTTTCGCACATAGTTTTCCTCAATATGCTCACCAATATGATTATACAGTGACTCAATTCTAGAATGCTTTCTCTGACAAAATATACACTCGAGTATTAACTGATACTCATGAAATTTCTCGTGCTCTCTAAGATTTCCACTACTTTTGAAACTTTTATCGCACACTTTGCATTTGTATGGTCGCTCTCCAGTATGAGAAGCCATGTGTTTTTGCATTCCACAACTGTGAGCTAGCTCGGCTTTACATAATGCACAAAAATAAGGCTTTTCTTTTATGTGACTTCTTATGTGACCGTGGAAATGGGTAACGGTTAACATTTTCATATGACAAAAGATGCAATTGTATCGATACACTTTTTTATGTGTAATGTTAAAATGATTCTGCTGAAGTCGCTTCGTTGCAAATTTTTTTGGACACTTGGAACACTTAACTAGTTTCTCAGAATGTAAACGAACTTGATGGTCGTTTCTATGTCCAGATGTGAGAAATTTCATCTCACAAAATTTGCACTTGAAAGGTCTTTCCATGGTATGACTTCTCATGTGAGTGTAGAGCGCTTCTTTCATAAAAAATTGTTTTTCGCAAATCTCACAATTCAATGATCGCATCCTATTGAACTTGTGAATTTGGGCTATGTGAGCATTCAAAGTTTTCTCAGTTTTCAATTTTTTCTTGCAATAAGAACACTCAAATTTCTTCTCCTTTCCGGCTTCATGACTTCTCAGATGGCAGTGTAGATGTATTTTCTGTTTGAAGCTCCAAGAGCAAATGTTACACTGGTGGGGTCTTTCCTGAGAGTGTGTCAGTTGGTGAAGTTTTAAGGAGCCGGAAATACTGAAGGATTTTTTACAGATTTTGCATTGGTACGGTTTCTCACCTGTATGCACTCTTAAATGAATTTTCAGAGATTTTTTTGTGAGAAATCTTTTGTCACAAATTTCACAAACATGGTTTTTATCTCCGTTATGGGTTTCCAAGTGACCTTGAAGATTTCCTTTTGTAAAAAATGAAGAGTCACAAATATCACATTTGAAAAGTTTCTCAGTAATTTCGTGCCTCTTTTTGTGGGTATATAAGGCGGAGCTTTGGCGAAATGACTTTTTGCAGATGTCACATTTGTAAGGTTTTTCGCCTGTGTGTGAAGTCATGTGTCGATATAAATCGCCTTTGACCACAAATTTTTTCTTGCAAATTTCGCAGGAGTGATTTTTTTCACCTCCATGATGTCTTTTATTATGTGTGTTCAAACTGGTATCTGCAGAAAATGACAATTTGCATAACCGGCAGTTAAATGGTCTCTCTTTGATGTGAGTACGTAAATGAATTTCTAGAGAATGTTTTTTCGAATATGTGGAGTCACAAAACACACATGAAAATGTAGGAGCCATTTTACTTGGGATGAGAAAATAAAAATGAGATGCTACCAGCTTGTCTCCGAATTTTTCCAATGATTATTGCTTATCGTTGTCAGGTCAGTTGGAATGAGGAAATTAGAGATAAGATTTGTGGAAAAAACTGATTGGCTTACATTTACGTTTGTATGTTGGAGATAAAATTAACGGAATGAAAATCAGGTCTGAATAGCTTTACGTGTAAACGTGAAATGGGCAAAAAATGCATGTTGTGACATTTGAAGTGAAGTAGCATTTGAAGCAAATTGTCCGTTATTTCAATTCTACAAAGCCTTTTGAGAAGGTGAAAATATTTTTAGATTTGGGTATTACGTTTACAAATGCATATAAACCATTTCCACCGGGTACTAGATACCTAGTCTCTGTTGGGATTTTTTGGGGTGAGTTTTCTGTTGAAAAAGGTAAAATCTTGCACTTATACGTACCGTAAGGAAAGCATGAATGAAATAGTTTGTCCGGTATTTGAAACACTGCATGTTTTCTGAGGCTGCTGCATTATGAAATGAAATGAAAACCTGTTTTGTGACATGAAAAGACACGGAGAATAATACAGGATTGATTTAGTGTTCACGTAGGTTCATTCTGCTTGCGAGTATGCACCACCTTTTTACATGGGCATAATTTTACAGGTAACAGGCCCTATAGTAGGACTTACATATACTTATTGCTTACTGAACATACTGGACACATATTACTAAGCCATTGTTTAAAAATCCCTTCTAGTTCACGACAACAAATAAAGGAGAGTTCATATGCATCACGCCAGTAATATCCAGATAATAAAAAAACTGAAACTGGAAAGAAGTTCAGGTACATAACTGTTGCATGCTGTATTTTTTTGTTTTCAAGCATCATTCGTTCATTCCAAAATTTCTCAGCTTCTGCTCTAGACATCAATATTATCTTCTGAAATGCCCAAAAGTTGAATGTACTCAAAATAGAAAGAATTTTGTTGGATTTTATTAACTTCAAACTTGAATACAAAATCAAGCCCACTATTTCATATAGCAAGTGTGAGACTTCCCATGTACAAACCTAAATTTACAAATAACCAGAAGCATTTCAATATTTTTCATGCTCACTAATCTTATTTTATATGAACTAACTTATTCTAAATAAGCCTGTTTCCAAGTATGATTTGAATGGTAATTAGTTAATCCATTAAGCCATAGTTTCCAGCTAAAGGCACCAGCTTTCCGAGAATACTGCCCACATATCTCACAAAGCCCTTGTCCCTACAAACATATTATTTTCCTTAACTCCCAGAAATACACTTTTATTCTAATCACGCACATCTTCCTCCATCATCCAGCCTCAAGTCAGAAAATACCAATAAGGTTTTGTGGCTAGACGGAAGAAAAAAATGGACCAAATATTCATCATCATAAATCTTCACCACGTAACAGCTATCCATCCTACTCTATACATTATCTGAAAACAACATTGACTACCTATTAAAATACTCCATTTATAAGAACATACAGCATGACAACAAGTTATAAACCCACTTGCTTCTCTCCATTGTTGTTTTGACAATACACAGACAGGTGAGCATTGTTACATTTTTTACCTGTATCAAATTTCATTCATCAATGAAAAGGCTGTCTTGCTGCAGCCTTCATTGAACATTTACGAATTCAGCACACGTCCATCCATAACTCTCTTGTATAAATTTTTTATGCACATCTCACCTCCCTAATTTCAATACTTTATCGAGCTATTCAGCTCAATAAATACTTTATAAAATATGTGTATCCCCTGCAGCTAAATATCTGTGTCTACATCACAATAACGCAAGATAAATGCACTGACCATGACAATGAAATGAACGAGATTTCCTTCACTAAACGCAAATCATCAGATTTTGTAGGTATTCATCTGTTTGTTTCCTCTGACTTCCCACTGTGCGATGATGAGATGTTAATTGAACTTGGCACAAGTAACTAGGCAAATGACGAAATATTATGTCATAGCTTCTCTCTAAAAAAAGGGTTAACTGAACTGACCCATCCATTAATGTAACATCATCTCAATCAATCAACATACTACATGCTGGTTAATTGGATTAAGATAAAAATATTTTGCAGAAAATCGTGGTCGTCTGGTATTGACCAAAATTTTGGCATGCATTCCGACCCTTCCCAATTTTACAGAATTTACCTGTCTTTACACTTATATGGGATGAGATTACAAAATAATGAACAACAAGCATAAAATATTTAAATACCGTAAATTTTCATTTAAGGACACATGTCCCAAATTATGATTCTATATATTTTCCCCATTTAATTTTAATACTGGCAATTATTTTAATATTAAGCTCAAATGAGCAATTTGAAATTAATTATAATTTTTATGCAAATTTTGTGGATTTGTACTTATTTGAGGGAAGGTATAATTTTGGGATGTGTTTATATTAAATATTTTACGGTATTTTTGTAACGCAAGTGCCATTAACCCAAATATTCACCTGAAGTACTTCCACTCAATCAATCCCATAAATTACATCTTGCTGTCCAACGTCAATATCATGAATGCATTTTTATTTAGATTTCCCATCAAAAGCCTCACTGTCAATGTCAATACCACTGTCACGCCAACATGAATCTGGAAGCTTCCCAAACATCTTATCCAAAAATAGCACATGTACAATCCTTCCTTCTCATAAACCTTAAACAGAATTTTTATTTGCATTCAAAACCAAAACCACACCTCACCTTACTCAGGCTCCATATCGACAATCAATACATGACAATCCTACAAATGCAACAATATTACCAGACAATCTCTCAATCCAAGATTGTAATCGATGCTGTTGTAAAAATAATATCGAAGATCAGTCAGCAAAAAAGTGAAAGGATGATGATCACAAGTAAAAAAAGGACATCTATTTCTTAAATGGCTATCTATTCACAGTTAAAATTTATTCAGGTACCTCAACCTCTCAATTTGGAAGAATAAATTATTGATTATCCATCTCGCTTCCTTCCGTTTCTTCTTGTATCTTGAAAATACCTATTTGTTTATCAGAGCTGAGCATTTTTTTTATATTGTTGCTATGACAACAATGCTAAAAAAATTGTGACGTGATTTTTTTATGATTGTTTGTCTGCTCTTTGAGAATTTTATGTGTACAGATCTCCACCCCAATTCCCTTCCTATTTTGAAGGGAGAGATATATAAGCGGTTGGAGATGAAGTAAAAAAGCATCAGTTCATCTCTCGCTTCCAACAAACAATCAACTCATTTCTTTGAAAAAAAAAATCTTTGGAAATATTTCCATCCCAAAAACCAAAATCATCATGAAGGTCGCTATTGTTGTTCTTGCCGTCGTCG
>JAQIXX010005983.1:0-12969 GCA_034700605.1 Willowsia nigromaculata
GGAGTTCTGTACTATCAGTGCACAAATAGATGGCTTCACTACCTGACACCAGTGTCCATGCATTTTGATGAGGACACAGGATCTGCAATATTTGTAAGTGGATATGGTATATTTCTTACGGAAGAAGAAATTTTAGAAACGTATTACAAGCAGGAAATATTTCTGGGCCGGATGAATGAGACATATGCTCATGTCTTGATTACACAACATCATATTTGGACACTAATACTGGAGATAATGAGTGGCTACATGCTAATCAGACATATGGATAGGCTACTTGAACCTGGATTTCAATTAATACCTATTGTGTATTTAGTGTGTGCAACGGTGGAGTATTACGAAGCGGAGTTTGTTGTTGTCGCTTATGAAATATCAGAGAAATTCTTGGAATCTTTGAAGAAACAAACGAAAATGGAAAAGCGGAAAATGAAACGGATGGAAAAGCACTTGAAAGTTTTTGCTCCACTCCGTGGTGTCCTCGCGTATCCGGTGTATTCAATTTCAAGGGAAAATTTTCTAGCTTTTCAAAATCAATCTAATGATTTACTTGTGAATATATTGGTTACTCTGGGGTAAGGTAAGCTCTTGCCCCTCCCTAATTCATAACATCGGGGCAAGGAAGTCAAAATGTTGGAAACATAAGCATGATGTTTCAAAATTAGATTTGTTACTAAAGGCGTACACAGCAATATATGATTTTGATGTTTGTAGTAATCTGTAAGCTTAGTTTTAGGAACTGTGTGTATGCGTGGGTTTGATGTCGTAAATAAAAATCAATAACCTTTTGAAGGAAAAATAACTGAAGTATATATTGTGCATATTTTATGTTGGTTAATTCTTACATAATTGCTCGGCGGTATGCCACATCACTCCTAAGAAAGCATATTTACAATTATTGTACTTAAAGTCCAACCTATATTTTTTATAGTGGATAATTTTACTTATAAAAAATGTTGTTGGAATATTTTGTAATTATTTATGCTCCATTTATATCAATAAATGTTTGCCTGAGTTTGGATAAAATATTTGTCAAATTTTCTTTATTATGTATATATGTTTAATTTGGTAAATTAGGAGTCCAGGTCGAGTTTTATTTGTGATTAAAACCCAACCCAAAATGGGTGTGCTAAATTAATATGACGTGTTCAAGCAAATAATGACGTTCATTTTTTATTCATGTGTCCTTTTAAGAATTTAACGACAATTTTTACCGCTTACTATGTCAGTTTGAGTTGGTGCAAAGAAAACTAAAAAACTAATTTATTTAGTACCCACTACTACTTCACATAACTCCTTACGTGTAAACAACTTAGCCTAATTGCCTTGTATTTGAACTTACTTTCTCTGACGAGCAACTAGTTTGCCAAATATTTCAGACGTAGTAGAGGTGACATATTTTAAGCATTTAACTCTAAATGCAATTTCGATTCCCACAAACTGTTCAAAAATGTCGTTGAGAGTAAAACCAACAGTTTTCAATCCCTTATTGAACATTTTTATTACCTATTTTGATTTTCTCTTTTACATGTGTCTTTCACCTTTCCGATTTACACCTTGTGATAAGCTCGGCTACTATAAAATCACTAAAAACTTTTACCAGCAAATTGTTTTTATTCTTTACAACCTCCTAGGTTACTTTGTAAGTATTCAAAATTTACGTTATACTTTCAATAAAACAACAAATTTAAGTGTTAGGAACGCCAATTCATATTTTGATGCTTTAGGCGTATTATTTCATACTATCACTTACGTTTCGATGCACAATTCAATTTGTTTTCAAAATGAAAAATTTCTGCGCATTCTCAACTTCATTGCTTTAAATCCCACAATCCCGAAAAAGAAGAAAGTTGCATGGTCTGAAAATAAAAGCATTTGGCAACTGCTTCTCACAGTATTTTTCATATTAGCTATATACCAAGCTCTTACGATATACACTGCATTTCCTAGACCATTCAGTGAAGTTCTTTCAGTAGCTCTACAAAACTCAAAACATATGTCCTTTCTACCCGATATCTCTACTGCTAACGTAACTGCAAAGGAATATAGCTGTTTTGACTATATATTTGTTTGTCTTGGATTACTTGCGTGGATAAATAGAATGGTTATCATGAATTTTGTGACAATTGGTATTCTAATGGGAGCTTATATTGTTTGGTCAGTGTCTAAATCCTTTAGAGAAAGTTTGGAAACTTTTGAGAATAATTCAAAGTTAAATATTTCTCGACAACAAAGTTGGAAAGATATTCATGCCAAATATACTTGCATTAAGGAACTTTCGAGACTTGTTAGCAGTGCTTTTGGGAATCTTCTTACAAGCTTTCTGGCATATTGTATTATGGCAGAATCTCTTTATTTTGACAAACTGGTTTTTGAAGATGGAATACACAATCAGTTATTTTTAGGGATGTACTTTGTGCCATCAATTTGGGCTCTAATACTGTCAGCGGAAGTTGTTACGAATGTAAGTTTATGAAATATTACTTGCAACATAGCTTCAAAATCTTACTATGCATCGGTATATTATAAAATGTTTATTTTGAAAACCAAGATGCAAACCTTACTACAGTGGCTCTCCAGAGATGAGAATAGAAGCTGTGTTCCCATCGACCAGATGTGCGTCGTGATAGCTGAACTACAAAATCATGAAGTTGGAATACGTGCGAGTAATCGTTTTACAATAACATATTCCATGCTTTGGAATGTAAGTTTGATCTTAATAAAGCTCCAACAACAAAATTTCAAAAATGTCTCAATTTTCAATGTAAAATTAAACAAATCAAATTTTATTTACAGATTTTGGCAACCGTAGTCACCTACTTTATCATTTGTCTCCAAAAATAACTAATCATAATTTTAATGAGACACAAATAAATAGATAAGTGTATACAGCAATTATAATTTTAGCAATATTGAATTAAGGTGTCATGCTTTATGCTGTAAAATATTTACAATTCCATACTTATTCATATTCAGAATATAATTCATCAATTTCAATAAATAAATCCATTTCAAAATGTTTTCGTTTACAAGATCAAGCAATAAAACATTTAAGATGATCCCATCTAATTTTTAACTCGCTAGTTTCTTGTGAACATATTTCTATAAAAATTTGACCTTGTAATCCCTTCGATATCGGCACCTGACACGCAGTTTTGGGCAGCACAGTCACGTATTTCGACTCGATGCTTACTAGGTAAGGTTTTAAATTTAGTGTGAAAGCAAAAGTAAGTAACTCCATTAATTCTTCGAGTCACCATAATGTTGTCCCTTTGGCTTGCAGATTTTCCAGCTATTTTCCCCAGCAGACAAAGAACAGTCTGCATTGGTGTCGAAAGTATAAAACATTCCATTAAAAATATTTGCTCCAACATGTTGCTAATTTGGTTAACCTCTGCATCCTTCTGAAGGCCCTGAATATCGCTAACTGTGAAACCGATAAGTAGATTGAAGAGAATAATCGTTGCCACAGTTATAAATATTGCGTACATAATGTGTGAGGAAATTGGATAGATCAACTCTTCATCATTATTTAGGAAAGTTTCGTCATAATTTAGCTCTCCGGTCATCATAGTGAGCACCTTCAGCATTGAATGTGACAGATTCACAAAACCCGTTGACTGTTTAAAAAACAGACATGTTATGTTTCCACAAATTCTTTTAAAAAATTCCTCATTCTCATTTTATAACGTATACTCACATTTGGAAGGAGTATACTGAAGGACATAACAAACGAGATAAGAAGAGAGGAGAAAATCGTGATGAAGATGAGAAAGTTTTTGAAAACTCTGGAGAGGATTTCCACATAGAGCCCATGGTCAGGTAAGTATATTTTCCCGTTGATTCCAAACCATGTTAACTTGATACAGAAGCGGGGCAACTTAGCCAACTGGCAGAGAAACAGTGTCCACGCAAGAAACATTCCAAACTAGAGAATAAAAAATATTAAGCAAAAAGTAAATACATAAAAGGTAAATAAAAATTAGATAAACTTACAGCGGAAGACTGGTAATGAAGCGGATCAATTACTGACTCATTATATAAGTACAGATTTGGTACGCTGACAAAAATAAAGGCGAGTAGTGTACACTGTCCAAAATTTTCGAACCGAAGATAAAGTGATCTCAACCGGATAAACTGGAAAAGCTCCTTAATTGCAATTCCGACAGAGATAATAAGAAGCAATGCAGAGATCCATTGTGTTGTTGGATTAACTTTGCAAATATTTCCAAGTTTTGTTTTGTTGTCAAGGTGGGATGACATCATTTCAGTCTCATTGTGCTCATGATGCTCCTCGCCAGTAGAAATTGCGTATGGACAAGATAAGATAAAAACGCTCGCCACAATACCAATATACAGCGCAAGCCAAATGATATGCAGGAATATAGCAAAGTAGCAAAATGATTTGACTTTGCTCCATTTATAGTGGAGGAATGTTTGGACAAGAACATTTTTTAGGATCTGCCTGCGGACATCGGACTCCATTCGCTTTCTGTTGATTCGGTAAAGAAATGTCGTTTCAGGAATCGGTTTCCCCTTTTTACCTCGGCCTACAGTTATTTCTGAGCCTATCACCGGACTTCACAAAATAAAATAAAATATTTCAATTTAAGGAATTTCCCATAAGATCTTTGACAAGCTTTAACATAAAACTTACTAAAAGTTCAGACAAACATTGGTATAGCTCTGGGTTGGGTCTCTCTCATTTTTTAGAGTTCTTGATGTCTTTCGTGTCCCATCATCTGCTATCCATCCGATTTCCCTTTTGCATAGATCAGCATATGAAATACTTTGGTGAAGGGCCTCATTCATCGCTAGTGGCGTTTTTTTGTAGACTTCCATCTAAAATTGGAGTGAAACTTTATTAAGATGCAAAATAAAAGAAATAAAAGTTATTTCAAACTTGATTAGCACACCAGACAAGACTTTCCGTTATACGAAGTAATATTAAGGTCAGCCTGGTTGAGTAACAGTTCTCGTACAATTCGGGTCGCTTCATTATAGGCAGCCAAGTGTAATGCAGTTTCGTGGTTGTAATCAGTCGCATTCACAAAATTTATAAATTTCTGTGTATGCTTTGTTGATTCAACCAGAATCGCCTCACATTCAAGGAGAACTCGTGTACATAGAAATCCTTTCTCTACGTTTCCAGCATCTGCTGCGTAATGCAGTGGAGTCCTTCCAAGACATTCGTCTTGATCCCAAACAGTATTAAGGTCGCAATCCTTTTCTTTATCTGCAGACTGGTCACAATTATCAAGCAGTTTCTTCAGAACTTTAAACCATCCCATTTTTGCTGCATGGTGAATTGGATATTTGGTTTGGCATTCCACCGTACAAAAATGTACTTCCTTCTCTCCTCCAACTTCCATGTTAATTATTTCTCGGTTGGATTTGTAAGCTGAAGTGGAAGAATTGAAATTTGAATTGCTGTCACTAGTCAACTCTTGTTTTTCCGAGGGGGAAGCGGTTTCTCGAACATTACTCATCGTTATAGAAACAAGGATAAGTCACTGTTTTGGTGCTCTTTCAATTGACAATTGAGAAATATTGTGGCAGAGTATGGTAATGAATGAGGCAACCATAAGCAAATTATTTGCAAAGAGTACTTATCTTTATTGTGTCGGTGAAACGAGTATTGGATCTCCTGAAGTATTTGGTTAAGCTTAGCACTATTGGATGCGATGTTTAATGAGTTTGAGATTTAAACGGAGATAATATGTTTGTAAAAACAAAAGGGAATTAATATGAGATTACAAAAATTCAAGATTATATATATAAATTGGACATGGTTTTACGGCTGATTAGATAGTGCCAACATTGAATGCATACAATATTGTGTCATCTTGTCATTATGTCATTGCAAATAACTTAAAATGCAGCGTATGGTGAATACGTTTTTTCACAGTGTGGTGCGGTTCTTGTCGGCAAAATCTTTTTTGTTTCTTTAATCGTGAAAATGTTTAGGCAATGCTGTGAAATATATACAAAGAAACTGGTTGTGTCATTTAATTATATGCTGGAAAGTGTATGCTACAATACAAAGAGATAATACCAAAGCAAATATTTCATTTCACACTTGCGTGTGTACAAACTATTCATTAATTTATTTCACACTTTTCCAAGTTTACCATAAAGTATGCCAAAAACCGGTATGTTGCTAATTGATATGTAGACCCCATAATACTGTGCAGTTGTTGATTCCTCTAGTGTGAATAAATAATTTTAAAAATCCTAAAATATTCTTATCCGTGAATTATTTGCAGACCATATCTGTCAAGAAAGGAATTTCAATTGTAACCAAAAAGGGAAAATTATGATTCCATAAAAGTAAACACGTAAGTACGTGCATGCAAAATAGATACATTTTTTCAGATTACGGATGTGGTAATTACACATTTCAGCTGAATTTTTAGATTCATTTCAGTCGATTCCAAGGTCAGTACATGAGGTTTAAAATGTTGTGAGGAAGCCATCGTGGCAAGTATATGTGAAGTTCTTCCAATAAATTGTAAAATGATGACTCAAATAATTTTAAGAAATACGAAGATTAGGTACTAATGATGCACGCTTATGATAGTACTATATACGAAATCCCCTAACTTACGTTGAAGTAACTTTAGCTTGAGTTTGAATTGTCCGCTGTTGGGTTAGATTCACAGGCTACGTAGCTTCATGACTAGTAAGACTAAACAACACAAAAATAGTTTTTCCCGAATATAAAATGCCCAAGCATCTTTTATTAATAGTAGAATAGTCACAATCAGACAGAGTAGAGTCTGCCCTTAGACAGATGTGATCAACAAGCTTACCTTCACAAAATGATGAACTTCAGTGAAATATTTCGGAAACATCTCTATTTTTCTGTACATTTGAAAGGGTCGTAAAGACAAATCCGAATTTCTCATGTTGCTGTAGATTAGTGAATTTACTTTAGATACGTTATATTAATCATGTGAAACTCTTCTTAATCTTTTGCATAGCGTTTCTTACCGACAAAACAAAGATGTGGCAACGCCAATATAAACTGTTTTTTGGAACTGATGTTAGATAATCAAATGTTTAAAGATTATCAGTTACCGATTATAGAGTTTTTGCAATGTCAGCTTTCAAAATCCATAAATCCGTTGAAATATGTTTCTAAAGCGTCCTTGTCTTCTATCGCTTTCCAAGAAACATTAGCAATGCAGATGTACAAACAAGTGAACATTGTGGATAGAGTGCCTTTTTCAATGGTTGCTTTTTGATTTTGATCACCCAAACTTGTATAATAGCCGGCTAAGAAGTTAGTAGTGAATACAATATTCATGCAAGAAAGAAAGATGCAGGCTACCATACAAATTTTGAATGGATGTGTGCGTAATGTTATGAAATGCGAGTTGGGAATTAAGAAACTTTCCAGCACACCACTGTAGGTCTTCAAAATCCTGCACGTACTCATGCAGGAGGCCTCACATGAAAAACATTTTGCCCAGCAAAGTCTGAAAACATTTTTTTGTTATTTGAAGTGTCATATGCAAGTAAGCAAGCAATGGATCTGCTTAATGGAAATTAAATAAACTACTTATCTGTATACTGCTGTGCAGTGTTAGTTATGTATGGAGTGAATACTTTTAGTATGGGCAAGTTAAGAAATTATTTAAGGTCGGAAGTTTGTGTAAATAAAAATGCATGCAATCCTTGTTATTTATTTTCTATTCTAATGTGAAAAGCGCATAACCAAAATTTAGTTTTATACAGTAGCAGTGAAAATTGAGCTTATTTTCAAACTACCTTGTAACTATTTGTGAGTAACAATGACAATTTTGCTGGTATATTAAATGCTTCAGTTAAAAATTTCGCTGGCTTAATCAAATATTTAGGCTCAAGCACTAAGCTCCAACTCTACATTATTTAACTGTACATGTTACCCTATTATTTATGCTACACAGTACAAATCAACGAGTAAATTTAGTGAAATTCTTGCAATTACTTTGATTTTGTGCAACTTTTACTGATATAATGCATGTCGTTCAAATTACAAACTGCGCATACATTTCGTTTTTAGTTCTTGTGCATCCAAAATCGTAATTAGAAATGAAAAACATTATCAAGCAAATTACATCCGGGTAATTGTGGAATTGGTTGGGCTGGTAGAAACTATACTGCATCCTTGTATTAGATCTCAAAAATACGCAGAATGCGATTGAGTAGAAATTCACTAAAGAATACATTGTTATTTCGCATCTTCTAAAATTGGATACTGTATTGAGATTACACAATCAGGAAATGGAAATTATTAAAATATATTGGCTCAAACTCACAAGGTAATGTTACTGAGGCATTTGTGTTGTACTAAAAGCATTTGAAAATCATTTTCATTTCCTGATAGTTTAAAGTCATTGGCTTAACGTATTCAAGTGAATTGTAAAGATACAAGCTTTTACTTCTCTACTAATAATTTGAATCGATGAATGGTAACGTATTATATTTACTAACCATTTTTAACTTGCTAAAATGTTTAGTCTGTCCTTGCTTTCATCACGAGAAAAACAGTTCTCTGCACTATAAACCTCAGGAAAGCTCCATTCCTGCTTCTATTCATTCTGTGAAACCCACCAATTTTCAAAGCTATCACCGGACAACTACGCCAAAATCGCTTTGGCCAGCAGCAATTCTTCCACAGTCTCACATCCCACAAGATCCTCTTAGAGTAAACGACCGTACAACTACCAATATCTAAAATCGTGCAAAACACTGACAGCAGAGTTATTACTGACACTATTGAACCAATTCTATAAATAACAGGAAGATCACTGTAGTAAGCAAGGAGAGGAAATAATAACACAATAATTCCAGCCGCACCACAAAATTGTATTGTTGGCCGCATAAACTCCTGAAAACATTCATTACTGATGATTACTAAAATTTGTATTTGCCGGTATAAAAGAGCCGTCTGGGAGCGTACATATTCCCCTGAGGAAAGCCTTGTCATTTTAGAAATTAGCCTGAAATTCCAAATACTAATTTAAAATTTTCTGTAATTAGTTGATTTAACAAATTTTTACGTACCTTAACTCCTTCAAATTTAATATGATTTCGTTGACAGATACCAGCATAACGACACTAATACATGAGCCAACTATGCCAAAACGTCCCATTAAAACTAATTGGTGAAGTAATGTATGCAACCGGGTTTTAAGCAAACTTCTACCAGTTCTTCCTAAAAATAATTGATTGGTTGTTTGGTTTAAAGAAGGAACTAAGAATGAAATTAAGGGAACTATAATGTTGTACATGGTGACGCAAGCAAAGCTCAAGCAGATTAGGAGTAGGGTCAAAATAAAGTCAAATGAAGGATTTTTTCGGTAATATTTCTTAAGACAGTAACTAAAAGCAAGTCCCTTGGGCTTACTAAATACCCAGTTAAAAAACTGACAAATTTCTAAAGTTTTTGTATTGAAAACTATGAAACAACTTAATCCAGAAACTTTCACAAGCAGAATGAAACACTGAAATGTGACGCATATTAGATTTGTATATTCAACAATCCAAAATTGATTGCAAAGTTCCAAAGAAGTAAAAAGTGAAGAGATGATCAAAAATAATGCCCAAGGAATACGATATCTTGTTGTGTGCTTATCGAGTAAAGATAAATGTTTGGTTGTCGGGTAATGAAACACATTGATTGGCACAAAGGAAAGCATAGATCTTCCCATTTGAATGTTGATTTTTAAGATTTGAATTACCGCAAGTGATGGCATTTAAAATAAGGGTTTAAATGAAAATGTGTAATAATTTCAAGCTACAATACTGAATCATAAATACTGCAAATAAAGTTGTACGCCAAAATGTGAAAATATTATATCCAAAATTGCAAGGATTTATATAACAGACTAGTTAAACATTAAGTCACATTGTTTATCTTATTTTTCAGGTGATTTTTCTCGGCAGAACACAAATAAAATGTCATTAGCTGTCTTGTTTCACTTGTCATCACGAATATATTTAGTTGAATAATACATTGTCAATTGAATGTCAGGGTAAATACAGACACACTAGTTTTATATCACGCTACAAATGAATTACCGTTTTAAAAGTAGTGAAGTAGTTGGTAGATGAATAGACTATAAGAAACAGTATGAACTCTGTGAATTTGAAATTCTTTAAAGTTTAGCTAAAGTTATGTTATCACCGCATCACGAATAAAGTCTGAAAATCTTAATTGAAAATTTCTGTATTCAGTTTTATAGCAGGACAGAGAAAATAATGAGAGTATTAAATGGAAAATTACAATGAAGTGTTTAGGATTTAAATAAACATGTATAGTTTATTAAACGGGAAGTAAACCTTTGTGTATTTAGCATTACAGTATTATTATGTGGCATCCAAAATTTTAACAAATAAAGGAAGAAGACTTTCATTATCCCTGTTATTAGAAATAAGGAAAACAATGAAAATGTGGAGCTATGTATAGTGAATCATTCCAAATAAAGTTGTTGTTTTTATGTTGTAACTCTTGAATGTATTTCTTTTTAATGAAGTAGTTACTGTTTTCTTCTTCCTGTGTGCCTATCTATCAGTCAGTGAACACAATTTCGCAAACACTACTTGACGAATTTGCGTCAGTTAGTTCATAAGTACCCTATAGCTATAGTGAAAGCGTTGCTAGCATGCTCAAAATAGCAGTTTCTGTCCATCCCATTATGTGATTTGCCAAATGGTCTCTATTTGTGCTTCCAAATATTTGTTCTGACTGTGTCACATATTTTGAAGTTAGATGAGCAATGAGAAAGAGTGGGTAACAGGTTACGTAAAAGGTAAAGTGTTTTGCGTTCCAGCGCATGTAGTTTTTTGACAGTTTGAATTTTGAAGTGTGATCATCCCAATCGACAAACGAGCAAAGTAGTAAACGATTCATGAGAAATATCTTGAAAATTATGTTACGCTTTGTAAATTCGGTAATCATTTTGTCTCAAATAATTAATTATTATAGACAAAGTTTGGAATGGAAAATCTATGACTTGTAATGGATCCAGAGACTCGATAAACTTGAGTATAAGAAAGTTGGAAAGTAAATGCCATTCCACAACCAAGCCATTCGTTAAACAAAATTTGACCCAGATCTTTGACATTTATTTGTAAAAGAAAACAAATAAATGTGCTATTAATAGGAGAATTTTGTTTTTGTAATCAATTTATTTTGAAGAAAAGACGTCAACAAAATTTTGCCCCAAATTTATAAATATAGCTTTTTGTTGAACTCTTACTCATTTAACTTGTATTTCACTAGTAAAAACCATCCATTTCATGAAAAATGGTTTCCAAATAATTTTAAAAACATGATATTTCAAAAACAAAGAAATTTGTATATTATTAAAAAGTTGTTATTCAAATTGATTGTTTATAGGGCTGGAGAAATACACGTGTTCCAGTCTTCTTCTGACGGATTTTTAATCCAAATTATACTGATTACATTAAATAAATTCAATTCAAGTTGTATTACATTGCTGCGTATATTTATACCTTATTATTCTTAGAATTACCGTAAATGGATTTGGTGATTTAAAATATCTAATATTTGAGGTAACTAATTCCAGGGAAGAAGTTACTTACTTGTTAGCTTTAACAGGGTAGAATGTATAAATTTCATCAAACGCTCTAACATTTATTGAGATGATTTAAAATTGATTGTTCCAAATCTAACAATGAAAATACAACAAAACAAGTTTGTACTATGAATATGCCCATATTTGGCTATGACTACCCGCTGAAAAAGTACGTATTTACGTAAAATTTCCTAATGAAACGCTCTTTTAATACTATTACCCTTTCTAATCAAGCGAGAGTTACACCTGTCTATGTCGTAAACAGAACCATCATTTGAGATGGGTTTTCGATCGAAAACTACTAGTGAAATACATAACTACTTCTTCTTTTGACTTTCACTTTACTGCAGAAGGTTTTAAATAAATTATGCCATAATTCAAGTTCTTTTGTGAACATAGACTGTCACAAATTTCAACAAGCAGCTTCAAATGGAATCGACAATACTTTGGCAATTGTCACATTTCGATTTAATCGTTTTGAGCCCCTTCAATGAGAAGCTTTTGAACACGAATTTACCAGCCCTAATATACCATCTCTGTCATCTGTATAATAGACACACCAAACATTAAATAACCATTAGCTTTTCTTGAACACATCATAGCAAAATAATATTCAAATCAGTAGTCTCATAAAATTTTAACACGATTGGTAATTCACTTGTCGATAGTTTCTCACTTATAAATATAAATAATTGAAACCAAATTACATTTATTTGTAAATACAAATACTGAAATCGTATGTTTACAATAAAACGTGAATCATACATCAATAATTTTAAAATAATAAATAGTAATTTTAAAAGTATACAAGTTAACGTTTATATCATACATCGTTTTTATCGTTATGGCACTAATGTCGAATGACTGCGAACGATAACCTGAGTTTGTATGAACCATTGAAAGAGAGATGGAGGAATCCTTCATGTGAATGCCAATAACCAAAAAGTCGTTCCATGAAAAAGCCAAATATTGAAACGCTCATTACTACAGAACATATTTTGAGAAATGGAGTGATATCAACTAGCTGCTTATTGATCCTGCCATTTTTTATAATTGCATTTGTCTTACTCTTTGTAGTCAGTACGTGTCTGGCAAGCGAGAAGCTATTCCAGCTCCGACCCTCCGCCCACCATCTTTTCGAACTCTGAAGTACTCTTCTCTTTACAAACGTGTCATATTCCAGTTTCTGGTATCTTGGAAACCCTGCAGCTTCCAAATGTGCAAGAGCCATCATTACATTTGGTAGATTGTAGTGTTTGAAGGGAAATGACCACGTCTGAAGTTGAGTAAGTACAGGCGCTTCAGAGTTGCTTATCACTGTGACCCCGCCCACCAACTTCAACAAGGAAACCCAGTGCCAGGCGCAATGTGAACCGCTTCCAAT
>JAQIXX010005984.1:0-12968 GCA_034700605.1 Willowsia nigromaculata
CTTTACGTGTATCAAAGGAGAGACTGCAAAAACCCTCAAATGTGGTTACGCGGCTGGGGTTATTTGAATATTATTCAGATAGCTTCCATCCTATATTACATGCATACATACATACCACATAAAAATTATTGATAATGAAGTATGTGCCTAATCTCGAGCAAACCCTTGAATTTCTAAGATGGGATGGCCCTACTATACTAGCTTGATAAATCACAAATTAAGAAAGTCATCTTACTCCTCAGGAATCAAGCGAATAATGACATCTGAGTACCTTTTTCACAATCGATCTGGTACAGACGCTCAAAATTTTGATTCCAACAATTTCATGTATTTGTGATGAGAGGCTTGTATAAGTGATTTTTATTGTTAAATTGCTTTCGCGTGTATCTTGTTGTGTACGAAAAAATTAAATGTTTAATTGTTGTGTGTGGGCGTGGTGGGGACTGTTTTTCTCGGAAACTAAAAAAGATAGCAATATCATTCCACCTGCAGTGCATACTTCACGTGCCGGATAGCCGTTGTGCTATTAAAATGTTTATTCCACGTAGATAAATTTGCTAAACAAAAACCTAACATATATATTTTGCTTTTGGAATATATCACATGACATAAAAAATATGCGATGTACCACATCAAAATATTAAACATTTACTCAGTCGTATAGTAGAATCCAAGGGTAAAGCTACTCTGGTATTCGATTAAGTACACGTAAAAGTTTTCACATAAAATTTTAAATACGAAATACTTGCATCAAAATTCACATTTATTGGCAGACAGAACACATATGCATGTCTTTATTTAAATTTTATTGGGTAACTTAATCTCGCATTAGTGAACCATGCTATAAATTTCTGCAGGTATTCAAAACAACAATCTGGAAAGTCATGAGCAGGGAGTTTATGGTGTGGTAAACTAAGCAAAAAATAAATAAGGCAATGGAAGAGATCCAAGGGCAAAACGGCAAATGTTTTTTTTTGTAACTAGAAAATACTTGCTCATATTGGTCACATGATGGAGGGCTTAACTGCTATAAAGATGCCTTTATTTACAGTGATTTTAATTCCAAGTTCATTTTTTTCGACCATCAGCATGTGACCAAAGCAATGAGGCATATTATACCTGGGATTCATGTTTCGATTCACGCCATTTGTTTAAAAAGTGCAACCAGACGTTGCTCTAAACAACCCATTTTCAATTCTTCCCCTTTTCAATATTTGTTTACTTCATGTTATTAATTATGAAGCAGTAGATTTTTTGGGTAAATGGGAATCAATTAAACATGTGTCACCAGTTGTACTTACACGCAATGACGTCATCATAGTTCAGCTTGAAAATAGTTCGCAAACTGAGTTCATATGGCGAATCGAAAAGGCAAATTTCAAAAAAAAATATCAGTAACCAGCCTTAATAAATTCATATGGACCAAAATTTTCTCAAACAATGCAATGTTATGAAAACAAGACCTTGGCAGTGCGAGGTACATGTGCATACGTATCCTGGAGATTTACCAAATGAGTTCCTTTTCCAAAACCTAAACCCTTTCACACAAGTCTTTAGATTGGCCAGAATAACTAAACCGTTTTGGAAACCCGTACCAGAATATTTATACGCGTATTACCAAAGATATTCTGGATCATGTTTTGAAACTCGGCAGCGGTACGAAATTCTAATAACCAAAGACTCATATTCTGTAAAAAAAACTCCTGGTTGATGTGTCTCTTATACTACGCATATCTTTACGAGACACCGCCTATTCAGAATGGCAGTTTTTACACTAGCTTTATCAAAACAATCAAATAGTTGCAGTGATAATATTTTGTCAATTTTGTTCCAAATGATATCCCTGTAAACTCATCACCATAAAAAAGTCGTTTTGGCTTGCGTTTTGCAAATGCTGTCAAGTAGACCGATCTAAATTTAGGCCAGTAGTGCAAGTGAACGTAATCTCATACAAACAAAGCCCTTAGGAAATTACAGCTTTAACATGTTAGCTGTAACTCCGTGCGTGCCTCATACATATCACGGATAAGGATTAACGATTATCTTTACAAGTATAGTAATTCGTAATGCATTAAAGGTACTCAGAAGTAAATTACTAACCCATATAAACTCTAACTGGTCTTGTATAATATTTACAAAGTTTATAATTGGTAAAGCCACTATTGTTAAGATATAAATATAGATTGGTTAGTGATTCACATAGTATCCAAGCCTTGTAATTCTCAACATTTTATCCCATTTTCACGATTGTTGCTGTGTCAAAACCCATTCGAACGTGACACTAGCGAGAGACACTAATAAAGAGAAATAATTCCATCGTTTGTTAACAATTTTCTACAAGTTTAGCTATCATAAAACTAATTGGTTTATATTTTAATTTTAATTCCATACTTTCATCAGAGTTGGAGACAAAAAAGAAATAGGACCATGATTAATATTTTTAAAATCAAATTTCTGTAAATTCTACGTGATTTATGCATGTTTTCCTTTTTGGTACCTCTACATTTTATCTTGTTATTAACGTAAGAAGTCTAAAAAGCATAATGTGACATGTAATTTTACAATGATTTAAAAATTTATATCAAATAATACAATAAGCATGTTTAGATCAACAGTAGTAAAGAATATACATACGTATTTCTAGTTTAATTGCACCAATAAAAATTTGAGATCCAGCACACCAAATTTACTGTCATTTGTTAATACCTAAAACTGAAATTGAGAAAACTATTCCTGTAACGACATTAAGTTCACAACGTGCTTCAATTTCCCATTTGAGTCTGCACATTACATAAAAGAAATGCCCATGTGCCATTTACATTATAATAAAATGTGTTATTCAAACAAATATTATTCACCAACCATAAACTATAGCATCCCCCTACATTTGAGATTGTTAAATTTTTGCAGTTACAAAACATTAGCTAGATAGATGATTGCATAAAAACCTGCTGACTCCAAATATCTAATACGCTTGTGCAAGTTAGATATTATTTCAAAAAATGACAAGTTTAAGGTAAGTTTTTAGTTTTGTAACATGTTTAAAAAAATCCATAACATAGGATAAGAGCAGTCAAGCAGTAAATATATAAAAAAGACGAAGTATTGATCCACTAGAAGCTCATGTTCCAATATAAAACTTACATCCAGGCATTAAGATAGAGTTTCTTGTATTACTGATCATTAAAACAAGCTTAAGTACATTGTTAGTAATTTACTTCAGGAACATAGCAATGGCTACACCTCTAATCTGGAAGGCAAGCCACTTGTCAACAAAATTATTCGAATCAAAATATCTTTCCTAACTTAAAAGCAACTCATTATGAAGTAAAAATAAGTAACGTAAAAGTTATACATAACCTTTCACTAAATGTTTTGTAAATCTTTGTAGATACCGAATTTTACTGAATTTTATTGTACCAAACTGGTTAACTGAGTGGGGTTATTAACTTGTCATAAAAACATTAAAATCGAAGTAATCGAAAAGAAGATAAACAAACGAAGTTCTTATATCAATTTTTAGTATACACAGTGAAAAAATTCTTTAATTCCAACCCTTTGTATTAAAGTTAATCCACTTTGTGCAAAGACTGGTATCACAAAACTTTTCCAGCACAAAACAAATTTAAATCAATTAGATTTGAAATTGTAATCGCGTACGGAATGAAAAAACAGGGTTTCACTAAATTGAAGTTTAATATAATTGATAATTCTTATGTCACCCTTGAGAAAAATGTTTCCACAAAAAAGCACATTTAACCCCTTAAAGCCCATAAATAACTGCTAGATTTCATTAGCAATGAAAGCAAACCTTTTTAATAAAAACATTTTGTTCATAGTAGCTTTACGCAATATTATGTCTTTCGTAAATATATAATTAATTAGCTACAATCTTTCATCTAAGAAGGAGAGTTGCATCACAAAATTCTCTGGACCCAGTCTTAGTCAGTATGAGCACGACTAAATTAATTAAATTTGGAGATAAAAACTTAGGTAAGCAGTTTTAATGTGCGCAATTCTAGATTAGTTGCGCAAAAAAATCCACATCAGTTACATCGCTGCGATTCAATGTTATGTACAACTAAAAATATTACTGTTATGACTTATCGCCGTTCGCAACGTGATTCGGTATGCCAATGAGTCTGCATTGCATATAACATATAACAGCCTGCATTGCGTATAACATGCACGCGTGGCTTTCATATCAAATTTGTTATCCGAAAACAATTATTCACCAACGATAAACTGTACTAACCCGTTACATTAAAATATTTTTCAATTTTTACTGTTACATACTAGCTACCAAACTGATTGCGCCATACCCGTTGACTCCGTAACATGTTTTTAAAATAATCAATAGAAAAACCTAATAACAGTTACGGTCTAAAAAGGGAAAAAATCATGCAAAAGAAGCTCATGTTCCAATATCACCCTTACATCCAAGTAATAGGATATTGGACAGAATTTCTTAAATGTTTGATTAGTCAAACGGGGTATTGCATTCTAATTTAGTAATTTAACAATGGCTACACCTCTAATGTGGAAGGCATGTCACTTAACAAGAACTGTATACCAGAGGCTTCTGTACCGCTACATATTTTATGTCGACTGTGAAAACGAAGTGATTGTGGTTGAAAAGGATAAATTAAAGTTAATTCCGTTTTACTTATCATTTTTGGTCTTGTCTGCATCTCTGACAGTGTACGTTTTCCTAATAGCTGGATTTATTTATGATCACAGCTCACTAACCATTGATTTACTTTTGATCTTTATTGCACTTGCATTGTTTGTTATTCTGGTGAATGGATTGAATTTAATTTTTCTTATTTACACCGAAGATTTTCGCATAATTTTAAAAAACTTGCTAGACTTAGAGAAATGTATGTCAGGGGCTATGGACTACCTCACCACCTATATTGACAAAAGCTACTCACACGCTTATTTGCTTAGACGGGGTAGAAAAAATTAACATATTTGTACTATAATTTAACTAAAAGTTACATATAAATACAAATTTAAAGATTTTAATAACCTTTTTTATTGTTTTTCAACAGAAACTACCAAGTTACTAAAACAAAACCAGTCCGCAGATCTTATGGGTATTCTCATGAATGGATTGGTCATCTGCTTGATTTTCTCTGGAATTTTAATTGCACCCGGGGCTTTATACTTTCAGATTGATCCGGGATATCACTTCTTGAAAGCTGTTGGCTTCAACACGACAGGAATAATTAGATTGACTGCAAGATATTTCATATTCCAATGGAGCGCATTAGAGACCACCAGAGCTTATGCTATAGTTTTAGTTCTTGCAATGGCAATTTTTAATATTTACATAAAATGTCTAAAGAGACTACGAAAATTGTCACCTGGATGTAGATCAATGCAGAGATATCGACAAATACAATGCACTGCACAAATTGGAGCCCACATTGTGCGATACATAGCTGGTCTTTTAATGTGTGCAGGACTTTTAATTTCTTTAGTTAATAATATCGTGTTAATTAGATGCTCCAGTGTTCTGCCGTTTCAACTATATATAATATTCTTTTTGATAGGAAGTGTTGTGTATATGGTAATATTTGAAAGTGTTCCGATGGCGACCCAATGTCATGAGTACAGCAATAACCTATTGCATTGTCACTGGGGAGGTAGGAAAGGTATAGAAATTAAACTCGGGAGGTATAACGGACTTTCTAAAACACTAATGATAAAATATTGGAGAAAGTGCTTGAAAGCACAGAGACCCATTTCATTTTATTATGGAGTGGCCATATTTAAAAACGAAACAAAAGCTAATTACTACGCAAATATAATTTTGTATACAATTAATATCTTGCTGTTAATGGCATGAAAATGTAGTCTCTTGTATTAATAATACAAACTAAGAGTTGCTTTGTTTAATGATAAAATATATGTCGATACTATTGTTGGGGTGGAATTTGCCTTTAATAAAATGCGTTTTAACTAAGATTTGTTATCAGAAAACTTGCGTTTTTGCAGATAAAAATTTAAAATGACCTCATTCCAGAAATAAAATTTATGTTTACTCATGCCATGTCCTACTAAAAGTAGTCTGCTATGTTGTTAAAATCTTTTGAGTTTCATGCGTGGGAGAAAGACGTGAAATGAAAATATGCCTAGAATATGTATCGTCAGGGAATTATCACCCAATCAAGTCTGGATGTAGGTGGAGATGAGAGACTTGTTCCTGTTCACTCGATTTTTACAGTTCATGTTCGAACCGTGTGAGGTTTTCTTGCCAAGACAGATAGTACCACATGCTACTTTCATTAAAGCTAGCTGCAATGTTTTTCAAGAATGAGACCATCTCGTACCAAACGGCTGTGATTTCAGATCAACGGAAGTAGGCCTTCCGGATTTTAATGACAAGGTAACGAGGGATTCCACTGCAAACATTATTTCCTGCAGAAGTAGCAATGTCTCCTCTGGCTTTATCCATATTACTACTTGCCCTTAACGATTTTTTTGCGTGATGAGTATAAAAGGAAATAATAAATTAAAAAGTCGTAACAAAAAACGTTTCGGTATACAGACCAAGGCTGTTCGCTCTTAGGGAACCCGTAGGGCAAAGCGAATGGGTCTTAAAACGACATTTCACATTTTTTTTTTCAAAAAAAAATCATACCTGGGCTTTGAAGCATGGGAAATCCGGAAAAAATAAAAACTTTGACCCTGGGGTCAATTTGACTACGGAGAAGGGGTCAAATATTATATATCAATTTTGAATTAACGGACTGACATTTGGTACACCAAAGCTTTCAAGCATGAAATATCCGGGAAAAGCAAAATGATAAACCCTGGGGTAGAATTCACCCGAAGGAAGGGGTCAAATATAAAAACTTTGTCCCAGGTTCAAAGATTTTATTTTTCCCTGATTCCACATGCTTAAAAGCTCAGGTGTACCAAATTTCAGCCCGTTATTTCAATTTTTTTTATACTTTTGATCCGCCCCTGGGGTCAAAGTTTTCCCCCCGGATTCCCAATGGTTGATAGCCCAGGTGTGACAAATTGCAGCCCGTTACTCCAAAATTTGATTTTAGACCCCTCCCTCGTTGATCCCTAGGGTCAAAGTTTTTATGTTTCCCGGATTACACGCCTAGGTATGAAATTTGTTTTGAAAAAATGTGACATGTCGTTGGATGACCCCTTAGCTTTGCTCTACGGGTTCCGTAAGAGCCAACAGCCTTGACACAGACACAATGCCGATATCACAAGTAGCGAGTTTTAACTTATTATCTAAAACTGTATTTTGATAGTGAATCGTGAGTGCCAAGTCCCAATCCCCGATACGGTGGTACGAAGTGACGAAAAAAACTTTTTTAAAAATTGTCGAAATAAATAGATTTAAAAACTAATGTAGCATACTAGCCATAAACTTTTTTACATGGAGAAAAGTAAATGGACAGAGAGCGTGGAACAAAGTCAATCTATTTTACATTTAATTATCATACGCTTAATTTTTACGTATACCGATAAATATCACTCTCAGAATGTCGATCAATTTGAATATGTATTAACTCATTTTACGCTAGTATTAGTTCAAGTTCCTGTAAGGCTATGGCTGTGCAACCAACAAAAAAGCTAATAGGAAGAAGCACTTTTCTTAATTATAATATCGCATAATACAAATCAATACAGATTATTTGAAAAATGAAAATTCCACTTCATCGGAGCTCACTGGACTGGACGAGTGATAAAAAATTCTTGCTTCATACTTCATTGTAAGCTAATATAATATATCCCACATTAAATTATCATAAAAATGAGCTACCTTAGGAGACTGAATATCGGGAGATCAAATGTAGTTCATAAAAACAAATTACATGAGCACCCTAGAAGAAAAGCCGTGTTCCATCTACAAAGACGTAATTAAATAAAAACCCTTTCGTAATTCTCCCTTGTTGTGCATGCAAGTGTGGGTAAACGTGTATACCTTATCCACATATATTTGGTTTAAATACATTTATTTGTAGTTAGAAATGACGTTCAGTTGTCCACGTAAAATAGTTTTTGATTGAGTTTCAGTGTTGCTATTTTCAATTTAAGTATAGTTGTATGAATCATATAGATATTTTGGTTTCCCAACTGTGTCTTTTTAATAACTCCATGTTTAGAAAATCTTATTTACTGAAGTTGTCCTATCGTGACTTTAAAAACTCGTCGAAATTTCAGCTAAAATATTTCTACTCCAAAAATACAAAGATTCATGTTTTGTAATACTTGATTTATTGAATATCAAGTCTTATTTGGTGAGAGAAAAAAAAAATTTTAACAGCATTTATTTTAAGATGGAAAAGGAAATGTTGTGGGGTCATTTGAAAAGCTGTAAACGCTCTGCTCTGATTCTGCCCACTTACATGTTTACTAATTACTCCAACTTGTTGCAGAACGTGAACGTGTCAAGTGACTACGTTCACTTGGGGAAAGAGAAATTCTATCAAACACATACAGTTTTTTATTTTGAGGGAAAAGTACCTGCGCCTGTGTGGTTGTCAATGAGATTTAAGAAAATTATGGAAACTGGAGTTTTCGAGTGGCGGTAGAAATACATCAGTGAAGTAAGCACATTCTAAATCATGGACGACCTGAATTAAAACGGCCAACAATGAGTGGAAACATTTTAGTAATCTTTGTCGTATGGCTATGTGGACTGAGCATATCCATGTGTAGTTTTGCAGCAGACGTTCGAGAAACTATTTTTTTAAAGATGGCCTTACGCAAAGGATAAAAGGCTTACAGGTTATTACACGCACTTAAGATTAGGAATTTCTCTGTAATTACCTGCCCCTTTGATTTAACCATCGGATTGTTTAAGTTTTACAACAAGTGGTATGAAAACGTATTGGAAATATTTATTTCTAAAAGTACTGCATTTCAAAAAAGTCAGTAGAAGTAATGGAGCAATGTGATAAATTAGAGAATCTCCTGTATAATTACATAGGAAACATTTTTCGTTTTGATCCATCTTGTACACCATGTTACATGTACTGTTTAAGGCAATGAAAGTTTTTATTTTTTAGTCTCAAGAAATTTTTCAGCTTGCAAGTAACTTGTAAAGTAACCAGTTTCTGCTTGTTTAAACCATATCAGTATTTTTAAATTAAAACGTTAAATAACGAATCATAGCAGAACAAGTCTAGTGTATTCCATGAACAAGCGCAATTGTTTGTACAGATTTAATTCTTGAATTGAAAGCAAAAGTCTATTTATTTGCTTAAAAGTCAGTAAAGCAAGAACGTATTAAAAGATAAACAAACTACACCCAGTGATATATTCCCAATGCGTTCTTTCTAAGAATATACCTTTATGCGATGCGGTTTTGAATCCAAAATTGTTCATTTTGAATAAAAGTTTTTAAACTTAATCTTTCGTAAGTTGGTGCAACAAGTTCTGCAAACACTCGCTATGAATAACTTATTCTGATGGCAAAAAAGTCTACAGATTTTTTGAGATGATTGTCAACGTTTAATGAAAATTGATAAATGGCGTGCATAGACAATAGTTTACAAGTATACTGATATGTGTGGGATTCCCTGACAACATTTTAAGCACTATATTAGGAGTAAAAACAATTAAAAAATTAGCCAATCCTACCTTGCTTATTACTATTACACGTTTTCCTGTCTTGGCTAAAACACTTTGATGCCATAAATACCGAATGCACTTTATTTATTATAGCACATGTGCTGATTGCTCTCAAACGTGTCGTCATTTTGTGATCCCGTTTGTTCCATTGGCTGTTTTATGTGCAAATTTTGTGTAACATCAGCATCAGTGTTGTCATTATGACATTTTGAAGAAGAATAAACAAAATTGACAGGTAGCGTAAAATGATGCCTACCTTCCTGCGTAAATATTGAAAACTGGTGTTTAAAACCAAAATAAGTTTACATGAAACATGTAATGATTTTTAAGATGAAATTGGCATGGTCGGATGCTTGTACAGAAAGTTGTAAATTCTGGGAAGAGAATCACGTAAAATAAAGCAAGTGGTGTAAAATTTAATCGACTAGTTTGAAGGTATTCGTGGACATGAAAATAATGAGTATTTACATCACAAACAAATTGCAGACTATATGAGTTTTATGTTTTCGTAAATTGAAAAATCGTACTAATATTGAAATAGGTTTTCGTGTAACTTATTTCTGCATTGGTAAAAAACATATCAACACTTAGCATATTCTATATTGTCATGGCGACTTTCAACATCTGCAGCATCTCCGGATTTGCAAAAAACAAACTGCTTGCTTTGCTTTGTAACAAAACCTTTTTGTTTGCAGTGGCTTTATGTAATATTACGTTTTTCGTAAATATTATTGTTAGTAGTTTAATATTTTGCTATGATCTTTCATGTATGGAAAAGAGTTGCTATGGAGCCCTACCATAGCAAAAATTCTCTAGGCTCATTTTTAGCTAGTTTGAGCACCACTAAATTAATTAAATTTTGAGATATAAAAAATAAGGTAAGTTGTTTTAATATGCGTAGTTCCAGATCAATTGGTAAATATTTTCCAACCCAGTCACATTACTGCTATTCATTATTATGTAGAACTAAATTTAAAACAAAACATCAAGACTTTTATTTCGCAACGTGCTTTGATATGCCGATGAGTCTGCATTTCATATAACACACGGGTGCCATTTACATCATAATAAAATGTGCTATTCAAGAAATGCTATTCGCCAGAGATAAATTCAACTAACCCCTTACATTATATTATTGTTCACTTTTTGAGGTTATATTATAGCTACAAAACTGATTGCAACATACCCGCTAACTGCGTAACATGTTTTTGAAATAATCAATAACATAAAAAGGAAAAACATCCATCCGTTAAAAGCTCATGTTCCAGTATCAAGCTTACATCTAAGGATATTGGACAGAGTTTCTTGAATCACTGGTTAGTCAAAAGAATTTTTTCTAAGCTGCTACGTTTCTGGAGGAATTTAATGTGGAAGGCATGTGACTTGACGAGAATTGTTTACCAGAAGCTTCTGTACCGCTACATATTTTATGTCGACTGTGAAAATGAAGTGATTGTAGTTGAAAAGGATCAAATAAAATTAATTCCGTTTTATTTATCATTTTCCGTCTTGTCTGCAGCTCTGACAGAGTATGTCTTCCTAATAGCTGGATTTATTTATGATACTAGCTCACTCTCCATTGAATTACTTTTGATCTTTATTGCACTTGCATTGTTCATTATTCTCGTGAATGAATTGAACTTAATTTTAACTCGCTATACTGAAGATGTTCGCGTAATTTTAAAAAACTTGATGGAGTTAGACAATTGCATGTCAGGGCCTATGGACTACCTCTCTTCGCACATTGACAAAAGCTTTTCACAAATGTTTCTGATGAAACGAGGTACAAAATTTTTATCTGTACTAGTAGTTTATCTGCAAATTCAATTAATATCCAATTTAGTAATTTAATTAATCTTTTTTACTTTCAACAGAACTAGTTAAGCTCGTAAAACAAAACAAATCTGCTGATCTTATGGGTATTCTCATGACTGGATTGGTAATTTGCTTGGTTTTCTCAGGAATTTTAATTGTACCCGGAGCTTTGTACTTTCGGATTGATCCGGGCTATTACGTCTTGAAGGCTGTAGGTTTCAACACGACCGGAATAATTACATTGACTGCAAGATATTTATTATTCCAATGGTGCGCATTGGAGACTACGAGGGTTTATGCTATAGTTTTGATTCTCGCAATGGCAATTTTCAATATTTATATAAAATGTCTCAAACGAGTACGAAAATTATCTCCGGGTTGTACATCAATGCAGAGATATCGACAAATACAATGCACTGCACAAATTGGAGCCCATATCGTAGCTGGTCTGTTAATGTGTGTGGGATTCTTGATTTCTTTAGTTAATAATATTGTGCTAGTCAGATGCTTTAGTATTCTGCCATTTGAGTTGTATATAATATTCTTTTTGATTGGCACTGTTGCATATATGGTAATCTTTGAAAGTGTTCCCATGGCGACCCAATGTCATGAGTACAGTATAAACATACTGTATTGTCACTGGGGAGGTAGGAAAGGTATAGAAATTAAACTCGGCAAGTATAACGGGCTTTCTCAAACACTAATGATAAAATATTGGAGAAAGTGCTTGAAAGCACAAAGACCCATTTCATTTTATTATGGAGTGGCCATATTTAAAAACGAAACAAAAGCTAATTACTACGCAAATATGATTTTATATACAATTAATATCTTGTTGTTAATGGCATGATAAAGTAGTGTCTTGTATTCTAATTACTAATTACTTGTTTCAAACTAAGATTTGCTTTGCTAAATGACAATATATATTTAGGTTACAATGTTTACGTGGGTTAAGTCTTTAATAAAAATAAAACTCAATTTTTTAAACCAATAACGTGCGTTTTAACGCGGCAAAATTTTAAATGGTTTCTGTACTATTCGAAATTTCACTAAACGAAATTTCCACACTTTTGGACCCTAAGAACTGGTCAAGTATGCAATTTATGAATTACCATACTGCCCTCAATTATATTCCATATAATTTAATATTAAGTATTGTACAAAAATTTCTTTCTCTGTTTCATGTTAGTTTTCTCCTGATGATGGTTTTTTTTAAACCGAATGCTTGAGATAATAAAATTGTATTTCAAATAATGGCATCCATGATCTCCGTTATTATTTCCAAGATAAAAGTAAAATTATTCTCGACGTAGCAAAACACCTAAGCCGTCGATTTTTTAAAGCTTCCCTACAGGTGCAGGTGAACTAATCGTCGTATTTCTACACATACTACAACACGTGTTTTTCAAACGAACACTCTGAAATTGTGGGGTTCTTTCTGACTGAGGATAATGAGACGCCAAAAGTTAGAATGACGCCCGGCAGGAACTGCACTATCCGATCTTCTCTCTGATTCGAGAATTTATGAGCAACGGGAGCTCAGA
>JAQIXX010005985.1:0-12967 GCA_034700605.1 Willowsia nigromaculata
GTTGGGTTGATGGAAAATATACGAAAAAAGTTAACAGTAGATATTTAGATGCAACTCTTTGTCCCCATTTGTGAAGTTGATGATGATGTGATGGACCCCCAAGGCCGCTGCATTGGATTGAACAAATATTACGTGACTCGGTTTCAGGAGCTGTAGGACTGGTACTCAAAGTGAACTTCAAGTTCCTTGCAAATGTGAAATTCATGAGAAAAATCATAAAACTTCGAAAATATCATACCTTTCGTTGCAACCTTCTACTGGACTGCCACTAGAAAACACTTCAAAGAAAAGGCAACACGTGATAAGTGAGCAAATAGCTGTAGGAAAAAGCGTGCGCACACATTCATCTTCTGTCATTATGAAATGGATGGATTAACAAAGAATTCGAAATGTAGCTTTTCCCACAATTCACAATGCCAGAAAATGTTAATACTTCGTTTATTGCAGTTTGACGTTTGACTGGGAATTCAAACCAGACTGGCCATTTCTTGTGGAAAATAGACTAGTCACATTCTGGTCATGAAAGTGAACTATGATTTATCTGATAATGAAACTTTCCCTTATGAGTAATGAGTAAGGATTTGTAAAATATAAGATGTTTGTTTTATTGAAAGGCAATATTTTCGTGCTTTACTATTACTGAAATTTCCCTAAATTTTATAGCGGTAATTATGCATAAAACTTCCTCTGATGGCACATAAATTAAAAATTCTATTGCTTAGCTAAGCCCGTTGTTCCATTGAAATCATTTGCCCAACAAAATTTAGATGCATTAATCACCATTAATTTAAATGTTTGAAATCATAACCACCTTTTACATCAATACCTACATTATGCAAAAAATACTTTCTAAGTTAAATCTTCTGTGCTTTTGCAATGAATCATTATATTACATGAATTAGGATCTACATTTTATTTGTGGTAACAAAACACGTTTGCTACTTATTCAAATAAAATAATAAAAGGCCTAAATTAATTATGCTCCCAATAGTAACATTAGGCTTAGGAGTGAACACATTCATTTGCTGCCAATAAAAAATACTTATTACGATGATTGTATTGGAGAAGGAAAACATTTGTAAATAGTGTGGGTCCTAAAAAACAGTTTTTAAAAGGAAAACCATAAGTTTTAAGCATGGTTTTATCATTTAGAAAACATTGCCTCCATAAATGTGTCATGTACTGGTTGATAACCTAAACCAGGAATTAGTGCAAAGTTGTACCTAAATATTGATCTTCCCCCAATTACTCATGCAATGCTTGAAGAAGTAGTTTATGGTCTGGGCTTCCTGCCATTCAATGTAACAATTTTAACAGTATAACGACTTTGGACGTTACATGAAATTTGTCATTTGTTGGTTAGTGTCGAGACATAGCATAGCTATGAAAATCCGCATTTTAATTTCAAAGTTTGCATTGTGTTAGTTAGTTTTGCGTATAGATTAGCATTTTGAGAATGCTGTTTTGGATTTGAAGGTTATAATAGGGAATATGTTTAAGTGAAATAGAAATTTCCTTATTTGCTTTATGACTCATCTGATGTAAAATAATATGTATTTAGTCAAATAAAAAGCCTCTCTATTTATTATGCTTATTGGTTACTGTTGAGCTTTAAGCATGGTATGGCTCTTAGTAATCTGCGTTTTTAAGCAAAATAAGGAAAAACTGCATACTCAGGTTCACTGCAGATAACTTCAGGGCTTACAACACAAAGCGTTATTAACTTTTTATGGAATGCATTTAAATCATGAGATAACTATGTTCACCAAAAATTTGTGGCTGTATAAAAGTGCATCAAAAATTTTAAAGCTCAACTTTCTGTTCCTCTTTGGCGAGCAATTAAATAAAAAATTTAATTTGCATTTTCCCACAAAACAGCTGGGTTCAAGAATAGTTGCTATGCAGCTGAAACTTGTTAGTCCCGTAATCTGGAAATCTAGCGCTACACCCCAGTATGTTGATAGGTACTTTTAAAATGTATTAGGAAAGGTGTGTAGGTATTAAACGCATAATAACTTTTATTTCCTACTGGCATTTTCAGTGTCTATTGCAGCGCTCAGTCTTGGCACCTTACTTGGCTAGAGCTCTTCTGGTCTTCTATCTCTTCAAAAGAGTGTCGATTTTCCAGATTCGGATAGTTCTGACTTATCATGGATCGCATCCCATCCAATGGTACGTTATCTGAAATTACTGAAATATTCATGACCCTTTGCTCAGGCAAATATAAAAAATTATATTACATTTAGATTGGGGTAGTAGCTGGAGTTCCAATTGCAGGTTTTTGTATTGAAAAAATTGGAAGGAAGTACACATTATTACTGTCTACCCTACCAACCACAATTGGGTGGGTATGCATAAACCTGGCACAGCATAATCTATGCTCTACGTTGGTAGATGTTTTACAGGTGGTTATACATTAAAAAATATTTCTAAGATAAGAACGCAGAAAAAGTACTTCAATAACTTAGAAATTGTTTACAGGAATTGGCCTTGGGTTTCTGATATTTGTGTCGTCCGTTTATTTGAGTAAGATATCCTGTGCCAATGTGCAATATTTTTTCAGCCTAATATTCCAAGTCGCTATAAGCGTTGGGCCCTTGTTTACGTATGTCATAATATAAACTCTTTAATTCGCATTACTGTGTAAAGGAATTTATTTTAATCTAAAATGTGTACGAGTATTTTGTTTGGTGCAGTTACGTTGTAGGATCCTACATGCAATATAATCATCTCGCTGGAATCAGTGCCGCATTCCCAATCCTATTTGCGATCTTATCATTCTATTTATCGGAGACCCCTAGATATCTCTTGTCAATCGGCCAAAGGGAAAAATCTATAAATGCCATGTGCTGGCTAAGGGCATCAAATATTAAATTTCCGAAGAAAAAGGTTTATGCTGAACTTGAAGCGGTAAGTAAACTTTGGATTATTTAAGCATTTTGAAAAGATTTAAATAAAAAGTTTGTTTAAAATCTTATCTCTAGATTGAAGAATCAGTGAACGAGAATAAGAAAGCTATGGTGACTTTTAAGAATATTCTGAAACGTGAAAATTTCAAGCCTTTGATCATAGTATTAAGTCTCATGTTTTTCAATCAATTTTGTGGTGGGAATGCTTTCTTGTTTTATTAGGTCGCAATTTTTGAGAAGATACAAACACCAGTTTTGGATTTGTATTTGAGTGCAATGTTGGCAGGCGTATTTCAATTAGTGGTCACAGTACTTGTGTGGCTGTTGATAGAAAAGGCTGGCAGAAAATTATTGATTACTTTGTCATTCTTGTTGACGTGTTGCTCTTTAATTTTTCTGGGAACCTTTCTTGAGCTTCGACTGGCAAAGATAGAAATGCCATATATTGTAAACTTTGTTCCTCGCGTAAGCTTAATAGTTTTTAGTTCTATGTATATTGGATGCGTTTCAAACATGGTTTGGACTGCGATGAATGAAATATTTTCGAGTAAAACTATTGGTAAGTGAGCTTTTTGCTTATTTTTATTGCTTCACAACATTAATTTTAGAAGTTTTAAATATTAATTGATCTAATTAGATGAATATTTTGCAGGCTACTGTTCCGGATTCGTCACCATGTTTAACTACAGTTTGGCTTTTATCACGAAAAGATTCTTTCCGGATCTCGTTCAACTTGTTGGCCTTCTAAATGCCTTTTGGGCAATTTCAGCGATTTGTGGTTGTGCTGCTTTCTTTTGCTCTTTTTACATTCCTGAGACAAAAAGAAAATATATAGGTGGTTTTCATAATAGACACTTTTGTTAAGACCACCGACTTAAATGAATCCACGTCATGGGATAGTCAGTCAACCCATGAATCGTATAATATTCGGCTGTGATAAACGTCGCTACAATTCATGACTATGTTTCTATGCAAATTACAATAATCACAAAAGTAAATTTATGCAATGCTGTACAGAAACTCTGGCTTTTATGGGTTATCATTAAGAGTGCTTGTCAGTCAAAATCGAAAACCTAACGGACACCTCTAAAACAATCAGTGCTATTCCTTTGTTTGATAAAAATATTGGTCCTTATACCTTATGTTAGATGTAGTATATTTTTATATCCAAACTTTAAAAAATTGTTAGCATAAAGTTTGTTTGCTCCTTTGATGGCATTGTAGTAACATCAGCAAGCTATGCAAATGTAGTTACACAGATTTATTTACCAGATATATAAAATAGATTAGAAAAAGTTTTCTCTTACAATTTTTTACAAGCAAAATGCAATAACACTTTGACAAACGAAGCAATGTCAATACTGTAGTAAATTTGAAAGGACTTGTGGGCTAACCATTTAGAAATGTTTTAAAACGTTTGTCATTTGCACAATATCACTTCTCTTACACTTTAACTTTGGTCACGATTGAAAATTCTTTTCTAAAATCTGTAAATACAAAACTTTAATAGCATCTAACAACAATATCTGCTGAAACATATTGTTACATATATGTATATATATAAGTTGTAGAGTACAAGTTATGCTGTCATTTAGAACTAAAAAAATTCAACATCAATATCTAACAAAGTTAATGTTGCCAAATTATTCAAAACCAAATAAAAAGGAGACAAAACTTTACTCTAAATTTGTAATAAAATTGACCCGATGGCATAGTAAAGTACCTAATAGTCTTTCAAAAATGATTTCGTACTAACTTAAATAAAAGTGAGGCAAAAATCTCCCGATAGATTTTCAAACAATCTAGAAAACGTTGTCTCGGATTACACCTTCAAAACTAGAAACAGGAGAGTTGCAAAATATGACAAAAAGTGATAAACCGCTGATAAATATAACTCAATTTATTGCCTTAAATTAATTTTATACTGTTTTTGAAACTGAGTTAAGCCCATAGTCGAAGGTGAATTATAAAAACACGAGCTACTGACAAAATACATAAAATTTAATTTGTTGCTATGGGTTAATATTGGATCGCTTTTTGAGCTAAATTGAAAAACAGTCGTACAATATTCAATTTACAAATATAGACTTTTTCATATGAACATATGAAGTACCAGGGCAACTAACCTTATGAAATTACTTTTTAAGACATTCGATTTTTATGTGGGTAGATATATTTATAGCAAAAATTGGAGTTTTTAACAAAAGCCTTACAACTGTAATCATTCAAAGTTCACCAATTTGATTAGCACTTAATTAAGTATTAAATATTCAATTTGTGTATTATTGAGAAAACTTCCATATTTGTATGTATGTATGTAAATTGGGAAGGAACTCATTTGAATAATCAAACGAACCCTGCCGGCTAACAACATTGAAGAGTTTTTGCAGTCTCTCCCATGATACACGTCAAGTAGGCAAATTAAGAGATAAGCTATCTCGTAATACTACAGAAGGAGTCCACCCCAAGAAGGATACAGAATTGATGCTCTGTACAGCCGACCAGCTCGTCTGCTCAAACTTCCATACTTACTAAAACCCGATTATCTATTTGCTTAATTTTAAAACAGTTTTAATCAATCTGCTATAAAACGAATTTTTGCTACTTCCATAGGATGCCATTTTAATTGTTTATACCAAAATAAAAGTAAAATGTGAGTCAACTACGTTTCAGTACCAACAATAACACGTAAAGTTCAAAGCTATTTTGAGGATTTCAAATAGTTTTTAGTTGCCAAAGTCCACGAAACTTTAGCCAATATAACCTTAGAGATTTTCCCAAGTGTCAGGATACAACAAAAATAGAGACGCTAAGTTAGTAAGAATTAAATGTGTGCAAGTCAAGACGGTTTCTTTGGAGACATTAAAATATTCTCCACACTGCATTTTTAAGTATCTTACGGCTTTCCAACATTTCAGTTCATATCTGCTTTTACGAATTTCCAAGTCTTGTTTTCTTCCGCTGTTTACAACATGTCTTGATACTTCATGTGATGTTGCACATACTCCAATATAAATGCACGTTCCAACCAAGTTCAGCCCTGTGCAAACATAAAATACTAAGGATACGAAAATCGGGACTTTTCCGGTAGACAAAATGCTCATCCACAAAAACACCACGGTTGTAATTTGACAGATTCCAATTACGAAACAGTAAAACGCTTGAAATAGAGGCATCATGATTTGGTGACAAATTTTTAACTGGGTGTAAATAATTCGACATTTTAAACTAGAAAACATCATATTTGCTCTGGGTGACAACGCTGTTGTAACAAAGTCCAAAGCGTTTAGACGGCAGCAATCCACAATAAAAAGAAAGGTTCCGATCCTAGCAGCTACCAATTCCAAGAATAAACCAGTCAATAATATTCTAAGCAATTTGGTCATAGTGTCGAGCACTGAACTCCTTCTGGCTATATATTTCATTGAAAAATATGTGGGATCAATATCCAAATAGACTATTGTAATGGTGTAAATTGGCATAAATATTACAAGCATGCAAAATGCCAGACTTGTGACGGTGAGTTTGTTGCGACGTTTTATATAACCTTTGAACAAATCAGTGTTGTGATGATATGAGATCAAAGAATTAAACGTTTTCCTCATTTTGTGTAAATAGTTATAGGAAAAATTTAAATCGTCGGAATTGGATTGAAGTCGTAAACTCAAGCAAGCAAAACCTACTGCAGCGGTTGAAGTCACGAAATTAATGCACAAATGTATCAGGGTAGAGTCATCGTAGTCATCTCGCTTAATAACTATGTAAGGAATTTGGACTGCACCATATATAATCAGAAAGGCTATCTCTGCAACTTGTAACCATGAATGCTTTTTATTGTCACGAGCTCCCTGTAGGCAACCCGCTTCAGTAAAAGATGGAGAAAACTTGGGCCAAACTTTCTGAAATGTGATATTAAATATAATTGCTGAAACCAGTGGAGATTTCATGTAGCTCCGGAAATAATTACGGGTTGGGCTTTCAGGACTTGGAGGAAACATTTTGTTGAACGATTCAAAATGCACGTAGTTTCAAATGTAACACTATACAAGTCAAAAGGAAGTGAATTAGTGGTGCTATAGCTAAAAAAAATTTATAATGGCATTACCGTTATAAAAAAATTAAATTGTTTTTCAGGATGAAAATATTAATTTTGGGGTATTGGATATTTTTTAAATTTAAATAACTGAAGAATAAGCACAGTTGAATAAGGGTATTAGTAGATTTCTTGTTTTATACAATTGTCAATTTTATTTAAATGTAAATTCATGTTAACATATTCAGCAAATGTCCAGTAAATTTGTGTAGCGTATTTCCTGTATTTATAGCTCGGTTAAATTTTCGAATTTGGTGGGCTGAAAGGAGGCTATAATAGTAGGTAGGCTATAATTTCAGGGAGGCTCAAAATCCGAATCAAGGACGACTAACTGCATATTTTACCCCAAATTATTTTTTTAGGAAATCAAATGAACTACATTACAAGAATATTTTAATACCCATGAAGCCTAAATTAGATGGATAGACACATATTCACCTAATTTAATGAATAGTACCATATTTTGATTGCATTGATAGTTATGGAGAGATTTATGTATTTGTAAATGAAAGCATATGTAAATAAAAATAGGGAGGCTAAAATTTGAAATTCGACTCGATTTTCTAAGGCTATAAATATAGGGAGCTATAAATTTAGGGAGGCTATAAATACAGGAAATACGGATGTAATTGCTATACTATTCTTGATACTCAGCATTTCGTATGAAGGCTTCATTTCCTCGGACTCTTTGAAGTTTGCAGGATTCCCAACTGTCAAGGACTTGATAGACGACGGGTATAGGCTAAATTTTCAGAAGTGGCGTTTTGTGCTTCTAATTTGGGAGCCTACTTTATTGCACATAAGCATCTGCGTAGCATACTTCGTGGCCGCAAATCAGAAGATGTGATTGACACATCAGATATTGCGCAGTATATTAACGTCAGCAAAGGTAAGTTTTTTGAGGTAATAACTGAGAGAAAGTTGGCGTATTTTGCAGTTACTGGTTCTCTGAAAGGGAATCTTTTTATTTTCAAATTGGAAATAGGGTTCATTTAATTAAGAATCAGTATTACTGTAGTATGAGTAAAAACATAAGAGACAAGACTCCTTTACAGAATGCTGTTGATTTTAGCATGTCTGACAATGGGAGCAATTTGGCTCGGCAGCTCATTATGTCTGGCTATTACAAAAGTGGTATTCACGTTCAGCGGTTCAGCTCATTAGCCTAAAAAAAGTTGCAATGCATATAAATTTGGACGGCGACTTCTCAATCATATCTGTAGACAATATCAAGCCATCCAGAGCTCTAGACATTTGGTCACCGGTTGGTGTCAGTTGTATTCTAATCTATTGCTTTGAACTACTGCTTTTTGTGTTAATTGCAGTGCAGAGCGGAGATATTTTCCAGGAATAACATATGCATTAAACCGTTATTTTAAAAGATTACATGCCTACTAAATACCGAAAATCAGAAAAAAAAATTGCGTAAACATTTTGATAATGATTTCAATGAAACGAAGAGAATGAAAATTATTTAGTGCATTAACTCATACATTTTTTTTTGATTTAGTATACTATATCGATTAGGTATATTTAATGAAAAGTCAAAGGAACTTAAGCTTTGTGGATTGTTAGGAGCACATTCTTACACTTCGCACGAATTTATTCTGGTTTTTAAAAATTAACATGAGATAAAACATGGCATAAAATCATTATTAGAATAAGTACATGTATTTAAAATATATACTTGCAAGGAAAAACAATATGATGAATCCAACTCAATATTTATGTAACCATATAAACTTTTTGGACATACGAGTATTTAAAAAAATTAATTTCCTGGTTTTGTGTTTGTTTTACAAAATTTTCACGTTGTTCACGCTTTCAAAAACGGAGTTACTTATTAATCTCACTTATTACAAAATATAAATACATACTAAAATATATTAGGAATTTATTCTTTTTCAAATTTGTTTTCAGCTTATTTAAGAGTGTATCGCAGCAAAATGTTAATCTCATAGAATATTTAGACCAGATTTGTGTAAGCACTTAGAAAATATATCATTCTAATGAAAGGTCTGAGTAAGCAATAAGCATTTTTATGGTTATGCTCATATTTACCTATTGTACCATCAAGGAATGAATATTCAGGAAAGAAATTGTAACTGGACAAAAACTCTTTGATGCATAGGACCATTCAATAAATATACAAGAACTACATTCAATACAACTCATGAAAAAAATTTAGTGAATATTTAAAGTATCCATTAAAAGTTTACTACATATTGCATTCGTTTCCATTCCCGGAGCGAAACGTTAATTAGGAAAAGAAGAGCAGATAAATCGCAGATGATTAAAATCGATCACTAATCACCAACCGCTTTACTTGTATTTCACATAAAATTTTTTAATTTGAATCAAACGAAATAACTTTTGGTGGAACAACGAGCTATTAACTTAGGCGTTCCAGTTCACTCTGCATTTACCTCCACATAAATACTCAGTGTGCTTGTTCAGCCTGTTTCAAAAACTTTAAAAACTTGTCGATTGCCTGATTTCCTTGAATTTGCTTCTCTGAAAAACTTGCTTAAAGAGTGGACACATTTCACAAGATATTTCGACTTTTCCGAACACGCTCGAGTAAGTGCGTGCTGCCAGTTCATCCTAAGTCAAGTAGAAAAACAGACAAATTCTTGATAAGTATTCCTCCAAAAATCGAATTCACATTCCCCTAAATAATATTTTAAAACTTACAGCAACTTTACTCGCAAGATGCTAGAAATTTAGGATCGCCTCAATCCAAAATCCAAACCTCACACGCAGGAGTCTCCATTTTTTATGAAGCCACAAAGCCTGTCCCTTGATGACCGGCAGATTCACAATATGCTCAGGTTCCTTAATAACCGGAAGGGTAATAACTAATAACCGGATCGATAAGCTCCAGCATTTCACTGCACTTGCGCAGTTGTCGTCGAAGTAATCTCAGGCAGTCCATAGGACACGGCTAGTTTTGCCAACATGTTTGCAGGCCTTCCTCATAAATCTTTTGAGCTTTTCTATACTCCAATGCAGTCTGTATGAGCAATCAAGAAAAAATAATTAAACATAATCGACCAGCTTTAAAGTTAACGATAAATTAGGAAGTGTAAGCTTACATAATCATAGAATTTTTCAACTTTGTGGAGTACCATGCTGCTCTTGCCCCATTTCTCATAACATTCCATAAAAATCACTTCTGGGTCCACATTTCTCTGCGGAAGACCTTGCATTGTGTACGTACAACTCGGCGGTCATGATCTTGGAGAGTATTTGGTACCTGGAGTTCTCTGGGGAATGGGTGGTCACTGGTCACATCCCTGCTTCTGTTAAAGATAATGTGGAATTAATGATTTCTGGAGTTCTCCTATAATTTTTCTTCAAATCCATTCAATTTACATATATTAGACAATCTTACCCAAGTAATCCAAAGATGACATCTACTTCAGCTGTCGCCATTCCCCTATCCTTTCCAGTATTGTTCTTCAGCCTCCTACAGAGATCCTGGATTTTAACAGTAGCCAAGTCCATCAAGATCTTCACACTTTCCGGTTGGAGCTCTTGTGCCCTCTAACAAGCTCTAAGTTCCTCTCTCCCCGGATGCCTTTGACTTGTTCCAGAACCGCTCATCTGCTTCAGCTTTTCGTAGATGGATTGATGCCACAAGTAAAATCTTGGTTCCAGGTTGACAGCTTTCCTGTATCGGTCCAGAGAGATGTCATCGACACAGCCCAGGAGAGCAGCGAACCGTTGCCTTTACAAAATGGACCACTGGAGAGTCCTGGACTTTAGGCCACTCGTTTTGGATTTCCAGCATCCTCTGTCCGAATTCCTTCTCTTTTCTTTCCCTACTTTTCAGAGATTCACCCTTAAATTGGGCGAAATCCAAGCAGATCTCGGATGTCTGGAGAACGTACAGGAATACTTTCAAGTGACCAGTCACAATTTGTCCTCTATTTTTTTCACCGCGCTTTTACAACCCTTCAGGATCCTCCTCGCTTTGATCCTTCAATATAAAAGTTTTCAAAGAAAGTATGCAGATTTGTGTGCCCACTCAAATATAAACATGACATCATAATTTGGACCTTCCGTGTCGTTGCCATCGTCTTCACAGCCTTTCGGATAAACAAACGAAAGTGCATACTGTCTCAGTCCAGGTCTCGCTGACAAATAGTGGGAAACCGCAGGATATTTGTGAACCGTAATGGGAGGAAGCTTATCTATGAACTTGATAACCCAGAGATAAGCACACTCTGTGTTAAATGACGAGAATAGATTGTCCAAGTCCTCAGAGATCTCTTGGTGTGGAGGAATCATCGGGATGACCTGTGCTGGTAGATCGTTCAGTTGGGTGCAACCAACTTGTGGGGGCACATGCAACCGTATTACATGTCGACATGAAAAGCTGAATAATCTGGAGACATTTGCTCCTGGAAGGTTGACAAACCTGGAGGGCATCTCCTTAGTCAGGAGTCCATATAGGGTGTCCTTGAAATACAAACAAACATATCGAACCATTGACCATGATAATCAAGTGACAAAGATTACATTTAATTTAATTGACAAAACGGCAGCCTTACTTCCCCATAAAAAGCTATCATTGCCCTGATTGTACATGTACAAGTATGATGACAACTTGGTTTTCTCGACAAGCAATCATTCAGCAATTCCTCCCCAATCACTTCATTTTCCCAATCAAATAAATTATTCCTCCCACTTTGGATAAAAAGCTCAGTAATTTTTAGACATGCCCACTTCCTCCGGATTGTGAGCACTGAATGGACTGTTCTATTTCGTTGGTGGTGAGTTGGAGACATCCAAGATTGAGGGTATCACTGGAGGAGTCGTATGTTATGAAATATATTTGAAAGGGGTTAATCGCATCAAACTGGGGGAGAGCTTGTTGTGCGGATGATGAGGTTGAATCCTGTATTCCAGGTGCTTTGCCGTGTCTGTCGGTCTCGGATTTAAGGATGACACCGTTAATGAAACGTTTCTTAGGTCATTTATTCTGCTGAAGTCGATACTGACCTGCATGGAGATTATCACTTAACTGCAAAAGCATACTTAATTAAATAAATGGAATGACAAGTCAATTATTAGGTAATTAAGGTTAAGGTTTTTACTTGAAGGGGTCCTTCTCTTTCGGTATTGTTTGTCGACTCGGGAGTATTCGTCCTCGTCGTTGTCGTCCCCACTAGCATTATCATCAGTTCGCTGTCAGTATCGACTTCTGTCAGTATCAGTAAGACTAATTAGTCTTCTCCTCTGCATTCCCTCCATTTTCTCGGATGGAGGAGGATTCAAACTGGAGTTGTTTTTGTTTTCTTCAACTGGTGGCATCCTCCTCATTAGAGGCATCAGGTTTTTGAGCTCCCATTTCTAACGCAGGTGGCGACCTTGGAGTTGGTGATAAATCTCCGACTGATATTTGGGGCGTGGGCTGGAATTCCCGCAAGCCCTTGGGAGGTGTAAAAATGAATTTGAGTTTAAAAGTTTACAATAAATGGAATCACGTCCCACTGTAAATGAGACCTATTACCTGCGAAATTCCATTCCCGGAAATGAATCATTCTTCATTTTTGACTTCCTGGGTTCCTTGCAATGGTTTTCACGCCCATCTTCTTGTTCCCCGAGTAAAACAAATCACTAATTATCGCATCAGCTTTCTTCATTTCTTCCTTGGATTCATTGAACGCCTTGCTGCAGGCTCCTGAGAAGCTTCAAAATCCTAACCCGTTATTATTTCGAAACCCCCTCAATCTAATTTAACATTGTCATCATGTCACACACTCGATACGTAACTCTGGCTCGGAGACTCATAGGGTCGGGTAGGCGGTGGGTATGGATGGATGTGTCACGGAATGTTCCCTCCTCCTCCGGACCATGATGAATGGAATGGGGATGAGAGATAAGTTGTCGATGATTAACTTCGGTCACGGTAAGGCAGTGGTGTACGTGCTATAATGCACGTTACCTTATGACGTTA
>JAQIXX010005986.1:0-12963 GCA_034700605.1 Willowsia nigromaculata
CGCTACGCGGGGTATAGATTTTACATACGTTTGCGGGGTATAGATTTTACATGCGTTTGCGGGGTATAGATTTTACACACATTTGCGGGGTATAGGTTTTACATACATTTGCGGGGTATAGGTTTTACACACATTTGCAGGGTATAGATTTCACATGTTATTCGCTCGCCAACAGTAATATTGTAAAAATGTTTTTATGGATGACATGGCAATAAAGTAAAGATGAACATATGTGTTTCTGGGTTCAGGTCAGTGAAGTTTGTATGCCTAAACCTTGAATGGATCTAATTTTCCAAACCAATGATAACAACTTTCCTACGAGTCAGCTCATTTTTTATAGTGAAATTTCGATGCTAACAATACGCGAGGATATTTATCACCAAAATTAGTGCATAATGCATGAAGTATCCTGGGACTTTTTCCGCGTATGGATACAATCAGATAAATGAGCTGTCTTCAAGTTTCAGTAAGCAGAAGTTCATTTTGCAATTGTTCGATTTTTTTATTTGTAATTTCTCGTCGGTTTTTGGTGAACGTGTAAGTGAAGGTAAATCTAATAAAGCTGCCACAGTCCAAAGAGTCAATAGTTGGTGTCACAGAAAAATTATGACTGAATATTTTTATTACTATCTTTTTGTTGCTTTACTATTTCACGCATAAAGGTAAAAAGTCAAACGTTTCTGTTTTTTAGTTAAGTATTTCTTACGACGCGTAACTTATCATTACTTTGCTAATTAAATCTCTAGGACCAGTGATTCAGAAATGTCAAAATTTATAATTGGTTACTTGAAGTTATAGCTATGCATGGAATAACACAGGCTAAATCAATGGTATGGTTCCCTTGAATTATTAACAACAAGCGAATAAGAGCTGGCTGCCAATTATAATGAGTGGCCTAACAATGGTAACGTATAGTTAGAATAAAATTTTGTTTGTTATGAAGACTCATCAAGCAATAAAAATAATTAAGATAAGACCTTAAAGAAAAGGGAACGAAAAAAACCATTTTATTTTGTGCGGGTGCGGATGGAAGTTGATGTGCTTACAGCACATGGTCATGTTTTTTAGTACAAATACCATAAATAGTAAACCAGTGCATGGTGTTTCAACAGTAATCATTGATGTAAACGAGCTGTGTTTTGTCCATTTTAATTACCATGATGAGTAAAAGTAGTGCCATTTGTTTGCCCGTTGCATTGTTCTGTTTTTAATCCATTAAGATGAAAATAAAAGTCACTTATTCAGCAGGCATGCATTCTTACAAAACGGAATAAAAATATTATAGCTATAAATTTTGTGGCTTTGGTACATACACTCGCAAAGATCTCATATCTAAGAAAAACCTGTATATGAGGTGTTATAGGTACTACTGCACGCCAATCATAGCAATAATGTACGCAGTTCACTGAATTGTTACATCATGAAATTTCTGTGTAATTTAGGAAGTTAATATTCTGAGCACAAAGAACATAGCTCTTATCTCAATATAAATGTAAGCCATAAAGGTAAAGTTAAAAGGTAATTTCCTGTAAATTATTATGTAACGTGTTTTCGCTTAGTGATCTCGGTGAAACCAACGATCTTCTAGAAGAGCAGCACTGAATTAAATTTAGATGTAGTAGCAATTCAATGTTCTTTTTCTTCTGGAAGATGCTTGGGCAAAAACAGAATCTTAGAACGAAATTATTTCTTACCTTTTAGATGCTTTGCAAACCGCGGATGAATTTCTTGGAATAGTTGGGAACATTGTTCGGTCGCTTGCATTCCGGATAGAGTGGGCGGCCAACAATACATATTGTCCCATATTCCGCTACAAAAGGATCCTAAATAAAGACAATGCCACCTTTACCATCAACAAGGTAAAATATCAATGCAGGATTTCAAAAAAACTAACCATGAATAGCTTCACTGCTGCTGCTATGAAACAACATTCGTAAAACGCACTGAACTCCTGACTTGGAGTCAAAGTTGGCAAGTTGAGTTCGTTGCAAATCACTAAGTGCGTTGTACAATTGTGTGTAATTCCAATTATCTTGTGTGTTATTTTCGAGTAACAAATCCATTTTATTGAATAATTGATGAAAATCAATGGAAATATACAGGAATGTGAAGACCTTGTAACCTTGATTGAGATGTTTCTGGGGTTAAAAGAGAAAGCGAGAGAAAGCCAGTGAAAGGATTTGAGGATGTGTGCAATATAGAGAGTACGATCGTGAACTGCATGCATTTCTAGTTGTTGGTGTTCCTTTTTGGTGTACTTTCCTGTAGTCAGAGAAGCAGGTAGATGAACCTGAGTGAAATCCTGTATCATAGTGTGCTGCCTACGAAGCGTAATATGCCACACGATTGCACACAAGTAAGCGTTTTTATGATCAGACATGACAAGCACATATGGAGTTTATGAACTTTTTTCCTTACAGAGATGAATTTCGGTTCACTGAGTGAATGAGAGAAGGATTTTATGGAAATCTATGGAAGCAATTATGCGTTTTTGCTGTTTGAAATTTGATCACAAATTGAAAAAAGTGTGAATCTGAAAGCAGTGGAATCTTATATGAGAAAATATTGTTAAAATCATTTAGCAGGAATTGAAAAACTTTAAGCTCGAAAAAGTCTAAATTACAAATAACAGGTTTACGAAATCAAATATTTCTATTTGGACAATTTTAACAATAAAATAAAATCGTCTGGTTTGAATATGAGCAAAATTCAAGATCTCAGGGTATAATACAGCTTGTTGATAGCATGTAAACAAGGTCTTATTTCTAAATACTTAGAACTATGTATAACCGAGAAAGGGGCAATTTATTTTAATTAACGTAGAAGCTCAAGGTAGTAAGGTCTGATGACTTGCAGTCACAGCTCAATGACAAGATAAGGTTAAGTTATGGAAGAAATCTCCCCATCTAAAGAATCTCGTTTATTTCAGAAAGAACAGGAAAAAATGACGATGAGAGAGACAGAACGAACGAAACAGGATGTGTTTTGCTTTCCCAAGTATTTTCGTACAGAAACAAGGCAAAATCTTTCTCATTGTCGTGCTCAACTTGAGTTTACAAGGGTAGTGATAAATTACTACACAATTTCGGGACCAAGAAGCATGCTCAATCATCTAGTCACTAAACACATCAGACGGAAACTAAGAAATTGTATGTACATAAGTAGAATGAGTAATATAATATGCTTCTATATGAAACACTGAAATAAAAACATATATACATACTTTATACTTAACATACTTTCTTTATATAATGCATTTATTACAATCTATATTCTATAAGCTGGGATTATTGTCCCTAAACAAATTTTATTAACTTTTCGTTCAGATTAAGAATGAGCAGTTTGGATTAGTAAAGTAATCAAAAAAATAAACTTTAGCTTCAAAGGAACTACTCCTTGAGTTCATCTTTGTGTGCGGTAACCTTGTGCCTCCTCAAATTATCAAGATATTTATAACTGAGCTCACAGACATACGGAAGCTCATTTGTGTGTCCCCTCATATGAATTTTGAATTTATACCTGTGCCTTTGATTAAACACCTTATCGCAAATCGGACAAATCCGAGTCCTCTTCAATTCGGGCTGATGAATCGCTTCCACGCGGTTCCGAACTGCAGCTCTGCTCATGAAAATTGGCAGGACAGTGGGGGCATGGAAACTGTTTCCTCAAAGTTTTTGGCAGGTGAATAGGCTCATGTTGCCACAGGTTGCCACTCGTTCGGAACCTCCTTCCATATTTGTAACAGACGAATGGGAAATCTGAAGGATGAGATTGACATGAACCATGGACAGCTCGAGGCTTGCCTCGAGCATATTTCATCAAAATAATGCAACTCTATTTGCACAAATGTATACCGTAAATTTCGAATTAAACGCCCTCTTCCAATTACTAGCCCCCTCCCAAATGGAGACCCTGTCAAAGAAAAAACTCCGGAAACTATCACATATGCAACAGAGTATATGTATCTTTGTGTATGAAGACAACGACTGAATTTGCCCTCGTATCTAGATTTACATACATAATTTTGAATTCACTTTTGTACGTAAATCAATCGTAGGATTGTATTTTTCATTGCTTTTTATCAAATTACTTAAAACATAACAAAATTCAAAAGTTTGGTGAATGTCTTTAGACGACCCCCTCCAAGCATTATCCCCTTCCAAATAGACGCCGGGGCGTCTCTGGACTAAAAAACCCGAATGTTCTTCGACGCCCCGGCGTTTAATTGAAAATTTACGGTAGCCATTCTTCCCAATGTTAATGATATGGTAAGGGAAATCATGTGAAAAGTAAACAAATATGAATTAGCTTATAGAAAACTCGAACTGTCTCCCATTGTATAAGTTTTTGTACATTTCTATGTGCTCACTTTTAAGGTTCCGGAATATTAATAGATATGAGGAGTAATAAAAGTACATAATGAATGGCATATTATCAAAAAACTATTGCAATTCAATGTATGAAATATCTTCTTTCGTTTGGTAAATTCAAGTAATTTATACCACTTTTGCAAGACATGGCAACGCTGAAAGACAAGAGGCTCATAACTTGATTCCCCTGCTTTGAAACACATAACGCTAATAAAAGTCAGTGTCCATTTATTATATGGCACTACCTAAACCTTCCCCCTTGTCGCTAATTTTCCCAGAAAAGGAATGTATGACGTGCTAAGCTGCTGCTGAAAACCCCTTAATTTCCAACAACATTTATAGATGAATTCTTAAAAGAATTCATCCAAATTATTATAGGGTCATCCAAAAGAGTCAAGAACTTCTTCCACAGAAAATATAAATAATTTTCCGAGTATATTAGGATGCAAAGACAAAGGCTCTGAACGCCATACATCTCACATGAACTGTTCCACCAAAATCCATACTTCCATTCAACTATACATACTAATATGAAAACTTATAAACTTATATTTCTCATATATGGTTGCCCTTTTATGTGTGGACTGAATACAAAACAGATCTTTTTCTTATGGATACCTCTTCTACACTGAAAGCATTGCATTCAGATTTATCGGTATGATATGACCAGAGCTGAAGCACATTTTCTTTGCGATAGATGCGAAACACGAATCATAACAAACATTCTTTTCTTGTTTACATTTTTGTTATTAGCACTCCAGTCACTCACGGCTGACAGCAGAAGAAAGTCAGTTCTTCGGGACTGAAAAAAAACCATTATTTTGAAATTAGCAAAATATTCTTAAATTTACCTCTTGTTGTGACAACATTCTTATACCATCACACAAAATGTCAAGTGATTAGCATTTATAAAGCCGGTTAATACATCCAAATCTGGTTAAAAATTTTGCAAATCAGAAGTGCAGTACAGGGCGAATTTCACACGCAACTAAATTAGCACGTAATTGCTTTTTGGTAATAGTTTCAAAAGACCTTTTTTGAAAGCAGAGGTTTTAAATTTTGTGGTTGTCGTTGTCATTCTGACTAGAATTTGCAGTGGGATAGTGTACAGGATAAATTTGAAGCTTTTCCTACCAAAATCTTACAAGCATTTTTAATACAACTGGAAATTTGGATTGTAAGATTCACAGAATTTGTTACTTGTTATTGCTCGTAGTATAAATGTAAATTTCTACACAGTAGTTGATAAGTTTTGAGTTTCCTTTTAGTTAAAATCATATGTATTTACTTACTTTAAGAAGGTATTGAATTAACTTATTATAAAATGCACTTTTTTATATCAACTTTTCTATTGAATGCGATTTAGTTGACGTGCTAATCAACACAAAATAAACCAGAAGGATGAGATCCGCCAGACAATCAAAATTATCAGTAAGGAGATGTTCACTAAATAATTTGGAGCCAGAGGGCGAAAATGAAACGCACAAAGCTCTTCTAAATGATGTTGTAAGTCAATCTTCTCTAATGATTACCATTTTATATATTGGAAAAATGTGTACCTACGTATCGTGTTTTTTTTTGCAGGTGCTTGAAAACCTTTTCAAATATTTGGACTACAAAGACCTCAAATCATGTCGAGAAGTGGGGAATTGTCAATGGCTTCGAAACTCAAAAAAGGCTTGGTGGTCACGAACAAAAGTAGTATTTAAGTGTGGGGAGGAAACCAAACTCACGAATTGCCTAAATCAAACCGCAATTACATCAAACGCGACGAATTACAAATTTGAATTTTTAGATAAAAACTTCCAACGCTTTTTGAACAGCTTAGGATATTCCATAAAATACTTAGAGTTTGAACTTGTTATAGTCACATCTATAGACGAGTTTCGCCGAGTTATTTACACCCAGTGCCCAAATGCAGAAAAAATAGTTCTTATAAATATTCGTATAAGCGATCCAACATACACTCCCATGCAACCTCTGAAATGGCAGAAGCAACAGTTTGGAGAACAAAGAAACTTAAAATATTTTGATTCAAATAGGGCCACGATTCCTGTGTCCTGGATGGAACTTTTATCTCATTTCCCGAATCTGCAGGTACTGAATTTTTGCAAAATTTAGTTTGTCCTCTTGTTATTTTTGTATTCCGTAATTTAATGGGGCATTAATTTATTATAAATTTTTTTCTCAGGCTTTAAAAGCAAGTGTGGATAATTCATCCATTTTTAAGGCGATCTCAATCATTCGCGAACACGACCCGAAAAAGCTGAAACTGAAAAAAATCAAAATACGTGGTCATTACGACGACTCCCTCAGACTTGTCTATTTGGATCCCAAACTCCCACTTGAAAAAATGACCATTCAGTTTAGTTACTGTAAAGCTAAAACTTGCGAGGATATTTTTCAATTCCATGCTAATTCTCTAAAGAAACTTAGTCTTATAGAGCGAGGCATATTTGATGACAAGCATGTGTCATTCCGTGAGCCCCTTCAAAAATTGGAAAAGTTGTCCCTCTTCCATTGTATCTTTAGTGCAGACATTTTTAAGTTTACCCCACATTTGAGAAAAGTTAAAATTTATTATCGGGATGTTCACAAATGGTCTCCAAAGACTGAGATCAATGTACGTATCAATACTTGTAAGGACTTAGCTCTTTATAATTACAAGTCCACTGACGACGAGCCTATTTCCGCTTTCACGTTATTTCTAAGCCTGTTCCCAAATTTGGAGATATTTCGAACAAATAAACTTCAAAATTGTGAGTTTTTGATGATTTGTGAGCACTGGAAGAAACTGAAATTTATTGACGTTGCTTGGCATAGCCAAGTGGATGTTAATGGGCTGTTGGGATATGATCCTGACATGAAAGCTTCAAACGCAATTCGTAGACCAAATATTACAGACTTGAAAGGTAACAATTTGCAAAGTTATAAATTGACAGGATAAATTTTCTAACCATGGAATACAAAGTAATTAACTTTAATTTGATTTAATGCAGATCTAGAATCGTTTTCAATCAAAGCTGAAAGACACCCTGTAATGAAGAATGGAAGCGTCATTTTTAGAGAACTGAAGACGCTAAAACATCTGAATACTTTTAAGCTAATTAATTACCAGGTAAGAATCACATGACCAAATTTTAATGTCAGACTATTCAAATATCTCGTCTTTATGTTGAAATGCTAATATTTTGGATATTATTTTCAGTGTGAAGGGAAAATCTGGGAGAAAATCTTTGAAAAATATTCGCGACAGTAAATGGTCAAGCTGAGAAAATAAGGCTGGGCTCTATCCACACATAACGTCCCTAGACTCATCAATTTGAAATTTGAGACTGTACTATCAATTAGTATAATATTTTAGAATTTGTCTGTGTCATTCTTATAGTTTTGATTTTGGTTTATGTAATATTTTTAGTGATTAGCGAGGGTGAGGTATTTGTTAATATTTAGAATGCAATATTGTTTAAAAAATAATACAATATGAATAGTAGTGAAAGGAACATTGGTGATTTACCTTTGTATGATTTGTGTTAATGGAAATGATTAAAACGTGCCTTTGGAAATATAAATTAAATGTAAATGTCAATGCACTTATAATTTTAATATTGCCTAATTAACACTCATACTGTAGTACAATATTATATTGCTCTCACGATGACAATTTCGGATGATTCTTGAATTCAAAACGTATGTAAAATTATAGGCTTGCTAGGGAAAGTGATTTCATCTTTTATTGGTCATGAAACTTCGAATCAAACAATCAGTTCACCGGCGGTACACCATTTTTTGCATTTATTACAATCTGTATTCTATAAGCTGGTTATTTAATTGATATAAAATACGTGGATATTATTGTCCTTAAATGTATTTTATTAACTTTCCGTTTAAATACATTAAGAAGGAACATTTAGATACGTAAAATAATCACAAGAATAATATTTCGCTTACAAGAGATTACTTGAGTTTATCCTTATGTGCGGTGACCTTGTGCCTCCTCAAATTTTCAGAATATTTGTAACTGAGCTCACAGAACTCACACTTGTAGCCCCTATCCTGCAAATGAATATCTTTCTGATGTTGGCGTAACTGATGTCTTGCTTTGTAACATTTTCCACAGACCTCGCACACATACGGAAGCTCATTTGTGTGCCCCCTCATATGAATCTTGAATTTATAGTTTTTCTTCTGATTGAACTCCTTTCCACAAATTGGACAATTCCGAGTCTTCTTCAATTCAGGCTGATGAATCGCTTCTACATGGTTCCGAACTGCCGCTCTGCTCATGAGAATGGCAGGACAGTGGGGGCATGAAAACTGTTTCCTCAATGTTGCTGGCAGGTGAATAGGCTCGTGTTGGCACAGGTTGCCACTGGTTCGGAACCTCTTTCCACATTTGGAACAGACAAATGGGAAATCTGAAGAGTTGCATTGAGCAGGATCGTAATCTTGACCATAGCCAGGTCTTTCGTCTGGAGACTGATGGCTTAACACATGAGTCTTCATAGAGGGAGGCTGCCTAAATGGTTTTCCACAACTCTGGCAAAGGTAATAGAAGTCGCGGTGCTGGAGATGGTCCTTTGAGAAGTATAAGTGGTACCTTAACGCAGGTCCTGTGGAAAAGTATTTTGTTTCCTCGCAGAGAATACATTGGCGGGATGTGTGAATATAGTCATTGGGATTCTCTGTGATGTGGCATTCTTCCACGTGCTTCCTGAAGTCCTCAAGGGCGACATAATCCATGCCTTCAGGTACGCGATAAGAGCAGTCAGGTTCCAAGCAAGATACTCCCCCCTGGGGGGAGGCTCTGAGAAATGTGTATTTGTAAAGGAACAGGTCGCCATGAAGCTGGAGAAAGAACTCATTTTGGAGACAGTTTGATACAGTTTTTAAGCTCGCCTTAGATTTCATTTCCGGTTTTGGAGGCTTCTTAGGTTTTTTATTCTTGGGAGGAGGTGGAGAACCGCTCTCCTTTTTCGGTTGTCGTGGGGGTCTTAGTCCTCTTCGATATTCCCAGCTTATCCTTTTTCTGATGGTCGCGTTGTAAATAACCTTTTTTGGAACCTCTGAAGCAGCTTGTTCCTCGTTACTTTTGTGTGACCAGTTGTGAATTTTGTAGTTATCCCCGCAATGTTTCATTGGCTTCCAACAGATCTCGCAAAAGACTTCTTGCAAGATATGAGATGACGCCAGATGAGATCTGAATTTCTGTCCACTTTCCATTTCCATTTGGCAGCCAGAATGAGGACAATTTATTAACGTGGAGGTAGTGGGAGGGAAGTGGATGTTGTCAACATGATCCTTCATGGATTGGAAGAGATGGGGGAAATCAAAAGTAACCACCTCAAATTCACAACCCTCCTCCAAACATTTGAGATTAGTGGAGCCAGACGTGGCTTCAATTAATGTGTACTTGTAGAGAAGAACGCGATCCGTTAGTTTCCAGAACAAGTTGTTTGGCTTTGTTCCAACTTTCTTGCGTCTTTTAATATTCTGCTTGGATTTATTGATTGGAATGTTGTCATCATTCTTTTCCTGAGCACTTCCGGTCGCGGAAGGAACAATTTCTTTGGGTGGGTCTTCATTTTTGCACTCCAGGCTGGTTGGAGGAAGTCGTCGCAAAATTACAGAGCACGGCTTGATAAGCTTTTGGAAGTCAGGTTTTTCAGTGGTGCAGTTATTTTCGTTTACTGGTACTACTACTGGTGGGGGTACTGAAGATCTCTTCAAAACCCGCTGTCTTCTTGCTCGCTTCTGTGGTCCTTTCGGCGGATTAAAATCGTCAGCGTCAGAGCCGCGTAATGGAGGGGAGGCGTCAGCATCGAAATCATCTAGGCCGACATCCATAATGCCAGGACTACTGGCTTCTTGTATCTCTGAAATGACATCAGAAACCCTCGTCCTGGTGCCACACATGTCATCAGATTTTCTGGAGCCTGCCTCACAATTTTGATTCTTGATCTCTGAAGATTAAGTAAAGTATTTAGAGTTAATTGTAGTCATTCCCGATAATATGACTGTTTTGTTAATTTTAATTATGATTAAATGCTAAAAAAAGAGGTTTACTAGAGAGGAGTGTTTTTCGGATCTGACACCAACTTTGATCATTGTCATCTTCAGTCAATTGTCTGGCATCTACGGAAAGCAGAGATTTCTCCAGTTTTTTCGCACATTCTATTTGGTTAACCTGGAAATACGAAAATTCATAAAGATTTAGATTCTTGCACCATTTATGTAACGTTATTTTTTTAAACAAGCAATAAAATAACTGTCTACCTAACCTTTAATTCATCAATTTCCCTTTGAAGCCTCAGGATATTATCCAGCGCCCCACAGCAATCACTGCAACAAGGATACCTCAAAATCCACGGTTTCTGTTCGCCTCCCCCTAACGGTGACAACTGGACTGATGTCGGTTGACAGGTTATTTTCTCAAGACATTTAAAAATACTTTCCTCCCCCTCATTAATATTTAGCAACTCACAGAAGCACTGAAAGGATTCTTTAAACTTTGCCAAATCTTCGTTTACTGTAGTAGCCTGGGGACCACTTCCACTTCCAAATATCGGCACCAACTTATAATTTTCTAAAGCTTGACCACAAATCAAACAAGATGTTGAAGAGGCCATCATATTCGATGTTAACTAATTAACAAACTAAACACATTTGGCAATACTTATAACAATTATTTCAGTTTTATGAATCAGAGAGCCACAACCGGAATCCTTTCTTTCTTGTTTACATAATCTCCTATCATCTGTCTAAGACATTCTCACAGCTGAGCTGACAAAGCGATATCATCATATGACTATAAAGCGTAATGGAAAACGGGGAATATACCACTTTACATGCAAAGCTTTGTTCATACAGCTCAACGTTTACATCTAATATGAATGCATACTCACTTATGTTACTTTGTATAAATTAATATTTTCCACTTTTAAAATTATTTATTTTAAGTATAAAATTGGATTAAAATTAATATACAGTTATACTTCTTTGTGCTAATTCTTATGCAATGCAACGTGACTAAAATATTGAATTTGTTTGAGTAGAGACATAGTTAAAAGATCGATGTTGTAGTTAAATTTTAAATGATTTTCTCAGCTTTTAAAAGCTCACTAGTTTATCGACTAAAAATCATCCTAAGGTTAATTTGTTTTAACTGATTGTTTGAGGGAAACAAATATGAAATTTAGTTATCAGGTAGGGCTATCTGCTGATGACTTTAAAGAAAATAACAATTTTGTTCGTTGCACTGTAAAAGCTTTTGAAAATTAGATATATTGAAATCTTGCTCTTCACTAAAATATATAGTAATTAAAAATAAATATGGAGAAACGACTGCGCATGAAAACAATAACAAATTAAAGCATCCTTTACAAAAGATTTGTCCGTTGGATTTGATAGAAGTTTTGATGTGGTAAACAGATTGCAATGCTGCATGAGTATTTACCGGGACAGTTATTTCTAATCCCGAAATCTTTAGTAGACTATTAGGAAATACAAATGGCCATTTAGTTCTCAATGGCAGCCCGATATACATCCCATCACATTATTATCCCAAGTGAAGTTCAAAATATGTAATTCAGCCACAAAATTTCTTACAATTGCCGTTGTAGCACAAAATGTGTTTTCCCTCGACAGTTAAAAAATCGCTGATGAACTATTTTCTACTACAACTCAGAATCCCTGGCCAAACCTAAAATTCACTGAAAATCCCTGTTTTTGGTAAAAATCTTTGTGGAGCAAAAATGGTTATTGCCAAAAAGTCTTTCCGGAAAATGCTTTCATATCTTATGCCAAATCAGAGTTTAGTGGGGGAAATCAATTTCACAAGCTCATCCCTACACATCGAATTAAAATGCCTTATCCTTGTTTTGTAAGATATTTCATAATTTTCAGTTCATATTACTGTTAGATTGCCCATCTGGCTATAAGAGATACTCTGATACATCAAGATATGCTCACAAAAGTTTTAATTCCAATTTATAGTTGTATTACATCTGAAAACCACAATTCATGCTAAGCTAAATACGAGTTGTGCAACTAAAGATTAAAATCAGTTATAAAACTTTAAGTGAAGGTTTTAAAATGAAAGGAAATACAACTCCTACTCAAAACCTTTAATGATAATCATCCTGTCACAAAGTTTATTGAACAAAGGATGGTTAAAGTGAAACCCACTGGTTTTTTCATCTAAAAACAAATATGAAGGTAACTTCTTCATTCATTGAAAACAGAACCGTTCGAGCTTGTTAAACTTGCTATTATTTAAACCATTACAGTCCTCGTTGTCGTTATCATTAGTACAAAATATTTTTTAGTAGTTTTAACTACCAGAAAATATGCCATCTGTTTTAACACTGCAAACCGTAGCACTTAATGAACTGATAAATAAAATCCAATTTCCTAAATTTCCGGTATCTTGGTGTACAACAATTCACACTTGGAAATTAAAATCTACAGCATGCTCAGTATCAACCACAAAATTCTTTATAGATACAATTTCTTTCAAAATTGCTTCAGCACTTTTAGCTGTTTTCACTGTTTTGCACTCGACAAAGTATCTCGGAACTGTCCTTACTGTTCA
>JAQIXX010005987.1:0-12962 GCA_034700605.1 Willowsia nigromaculata
ATACACTCCAAATATGAAGCTAAGTAGGAAAATGCGAAAAAATGAATATGAAAACGTGTAGTATAAACCCACCTTAAAAAATGACCGTGCAAAAATTTCCGGCTACTGCACGTACGTAATCATCAGCTTCAGAGCCTCCAGAAAAGATTTCCTTTTCAAATCAACAGGTAAGTAATATAGACTGATAACTTACCTAAATATTATGTTTCCTCAGATAAGATGATGATGGCTGGAGTCCCTGTAAGCTGCTCATGATCCCGGGCTACTTCCCTGTGGGTTTAATATAAAATCATTGTAATAAACACAAAATCCCTACAAAACGGAAGCTGTGAAAGTAAGTTTTATAAAAGGAAACATACGGGCAACAAGCATTTTTAATTTTTTATATGAAAAGAAGGGAAGTAGATTATTAGAAGCAAGTCATCCCGGTTACCTTACATACACTGTATGAGCGTGTGTAATTTTGTGAATGCACACGGACAGATGTGCTCTTGCAGCAGCGCTTTTAAAAAGCACCAAAGTATAGTACCTACATAGATCACACCATCATCGTCACTTTAACCAAACAGCATTCAATACCAATACCACACAGCCACAACTCAGCTTTGCGATTTCGACTGCACATGGGAAAGAAAATCATGAGAAAAAATACTCACGCTACGCAGCCAACTGAATCAAATTTTGCAGAGATATCGATATGAGCAATTTAATAATTCTTTCCCATTCTTTTGCAATCGTAATATTTGCAATTACAATCATATATCATAACTATATAACTACTGATCCAATTGGGACAACGATAACATTTCTTTCACTATTAGGAGGATAGGTACATCAAGATGTCTGAATATAAATTTTGAATTGCATTTGTAATTTGTAATTCATTATGAATGTATATTATTTGCTCGCTGCATGCTGCATCGAAATCCCAGTAGTAGAGAGAGCCAAGCGTGGACTACCTGGATCCTGGATTTCCACTCTCAATTGGAACATACGAAATTCCTCAGTTGTGCTTTGTGCTCGTACTTTGTATTAATCATATATCATATCCCAAATTCAGGCCCGACCCAAGCCATCATTTCTCAAATATTTTACATAATACTTACGATTAGTATTGATATAAAGTAGTTGGATATATACTAATCAATCACAGTAATTGCTGCTCTTCTTCATAAAAAATTAGGAATGTCGAGCGAGTAATTATAAATTGATTACATACAGCCATCATAAAAACGTCATTTTGATTTTCTGATTTTTCTGATTTTCTCTTAGGCCAAATGGCTATGAAAATATTGGCATAAAATGTCTCAAGAACTATTTTTGTGTATGTATAATATTCTTTTACAAAACCGAAAAAAGAATTTATGCAAATTTATTCGTATTTCAAAATTCAATATTGATAGTCACTATACGGAAGTCATTTTCCTTTAACATATCAAACGAAGATCAGTCAGCCATAATCATTACGTTTACATGCATATCTCTACTTGTCGCTGTGACTTGCATTGTTGTCGTGCTGCGTGTATTTCTGCGACAGCAGGCTAACAATATAGCAGCATTTATATTTCTACAATATTATAGTTATTCAAATCAGCCCACGACTCTTACATTGTTTCATTGTACATCATTCTGATTGTTGCACATCCACACCAGGTGTGCTTGTGCTTGCTGATTGAATCCATTGTGTAGTGATGCTATTCACCAATGAAATATAAATGTTAAAGTTTCTGCGGCGAATAATGCGATACAGTACAATACGTCTGACTTTACGTTCTTCTGAAATCATCAGCATTACTGAATTATTACGTTTTAGTATTGGGTGAGTATTTCTCTAATTACATACACATAATATTGGTGAGTGTGAGGATGATTCACTCAAAGTGAAGTCCAAGCAGTGATAACATACAATGATGTAATAAAAATGTAACCCTTTTTTTCATGGAATGTTGGTCTTGCTGCTGAGGAATAGATGGTGATAGTGATGTAACTTTGAGCTCACAAGCCAAACCACCCCAGAAAATCTGAGTTCTTCTTTTTCAATTTTACATGTTGATATTTTACATTGTTGTATGTAACTTCAAAGGAAGGGTATATACAAAGCGTCTCCCTAAACTCCAAACACATAGAGAAGAACCGAAAGAGTCGCTTAATGCTTCGCTGGTGATACGATGATAAGCACTAGAAGGGTGGAATTGGGATATCCTGCGCTTAATTCTTGTGGACAGGACACCATACCTCAGCAATGCTTTCCTCTCCTCGTCATCTCATCATGTTTCAAAATAGCTCTGAGGAATTACGAATGCAATACATAGCAAATACGCGAGTTATATAGCGTTGTTCTCATCATAGCTGATTTTCTCACAGAGTCACTCTTTCAGAACAACAGGGAATGCTGGGTGTGGGCAAACTAAAAAATGCCTTTTTACTCACATAGAATTACATCTATACTGGATTCACAGGAAAAGGGAGAGAAACGAAATGATAAAAAAATATATAGACAGTATTACAACTGCCTGTAAAACACAAAAGCCTATGAAACGAGATTATGAGAGATGCTGTTGGGAAAAGGCGAATAGAGTCAGTTGGCATTTGGCTAGTTGGCAGAGCTGAACTGATGAAAAAATAGAGGAAACGAGTATCTTGATGATGATAAGTGTGGATTGTATTGTATACTCACACAAGCATAAACAGAGGAATGTAAACGCTTGTTTTTGCTAACCGAGAAAAAATAATATAAACTTGCACAAGCAAAAGCCAACAGAAAGATTTCCCATTTGTTTACATTTTCAGTTTTGTTTCTACAAAAATTTGTGGCGAAAGAAATCTTGCAGGGAGCGAGCAGAGGATTTTTTCGCTTCCTCTTTGATTTATGGGAAAGGATTTAATTTGGAAAGGGTTGTGTGGACAAAAAAGTGAAGTTTTCGTGAAGGAAAGCAGAGACGTGTGGAAGAAATTTAAATACGGAAGAGATTTTTGGCGATCTTGAAGCGAGAACTCAACATTGGAATATTTTGTGTGGTTTAGTTTTGAAGATTGTAAATGTATTCAGTGAAACAAGCTGTAAAACCGCAGTGATTAATCATGAAGCAATCTTTGGTCTTGGTCACACGGAAAACGTTGGCTATTTCTTGGTAGTCACTTTTGATTGCGGTTGACGACTCTTCTGTTGACGGGATTTCAATTGACAGACTACTGTGCTGAACAGATCTCGTGAATTTGTGCCTGGTTTTGTATCATTGTTAGTGTTTCTCACTTTGTCGCCCTATTTTTGGAAGTGAAGGGTTGAAAAGTTGATGATTGGATCTTGACTCAGGTAATTTGTTTCAATTAATTTTAGTAAACATTAATGAATCATTTGGGCTAGCATCATCGATTAGCACATGCTTTTTGTTTATAATTAATTTAGACAACTTATGGCATGAAAGGCAATTAATGTAAACACTGCTCCAAGGAAAATTAAACAAAGTAGATTGAATTTTTTAATGACAAGAGTGAAAAGCTTGTTTGTTAACATCGTGTTCATGTGGATAGAATATTGTATAAACATATGTGTTAACTGTCTTCCAAGTGATTTATAGTGTTACATACATTTGTGCAAACCACAACAAGTTGCTTTCTAATCGCTTTCTTCGTGCATACATGCATGAAAAAACATGTAACAAAAAACTGTAGAGAAAAACTATAATATTGTTAGTTATAGAGTTTGATTTTGATGAATTGGGGGTAGCATAAAATCTCTGAGATCCGATGGAAAGTATGATAAAAAAAATGTGCTTTTGAGAGAGCAAAATTTATTGTCATTCGTCTTCATTGAGGCAAGCCAAGACATGACACTTGGCAGGAGGAAAGAAAATAGATGAGAAATGCATGCGAATTCAAGTAATTCAATAATTAGATCTGTGAATCAAGATGACTTTGGATGCATGTATTTCACATCTTCTTTGACGTTCCTCCACTTGAAATATCAACGCCAACGAGTAAAGAAAGGGTTAAAGTTGAATGAAATGAGAAAGATTACTTGAAGTTGCACAATGTACATATTATGTATATGTAGCGAACCTACACAGTAGAAATAGACTTCAAATTAAATTAGAGCGTGTGTGGAGATTTCATTTCAATGAAGCTGTATGTAAGTAAATAAGGTTTTTTAACCAATTAAATGCATACAGACACCAACATACCAACAACAACATTCATTGAAAGACTTTTAGAGTTGCCGGACAAACTTATCAAAGCCAATTCAAACTTGCATTCAATATTATGCACACTCGAGTCGAGTACAGTTCTTGCGTAGGTAAAAATCTTAATGAAGGTAAATTGTTCGGAATGGAATTTAGTTTTGCTGCTATTCTGTCTTCATCGAAGAAAAAAAGATAGGGTGTTTGATATCTTGACGGTTGGATATTATACGGTCGATAGTGATACTGCATTGCATTTGCAATGTCAGCAGTTTTGAGTCTAGTAAAGCATTTAAGAGTTGTTTGCTGTGTTTCATCTTCTGTAAGAAATAGACCTGACGTGAATAGAAGAAGAAGAGTTGCATAAGGTATATAAGTATGCGTACAACTTTGCATGTTACGTTCCTGTTTCTTAAATATTATACGTAATTAAAGGAAACTTGTCTTGGTTATGTAATATTGTGTGTCTATAGAGTCTAGAGTCTACCTACATAGGTATGCATCTTAAAAATATCGTAAAGTTAAGATATACAGATTTGTACTAAACAAAAGATATATATGCATAAGCAACGATTCCTGTTTCATTCAGCTTTGCAAGGATCCTAAGGATGTATGATGATATCTGCAGAACAATTGTGTGTCATTCTATTGTTGTTCTCTTGTCTATTCTTGCTGCATCTTCACTATCCATACACAGATAGTATCTAATAGGCATAATATTAATATGCATATACTTCTTAGCGTATTCATTGTATTATTGTGAAGTTTAATTCTATCACAATATATTGATTAGAGTCGAGCAGAGTAACGGCCAACATATCCGTTGCTTCATTAAAGGTGCTCATTGTCTCACTTCATATTCATTATGCTGCGCTACGTTCTTCATTTCCGCCTATTCGTCTCCTACCAAGACTGGTGCAATGCAATATACCATATTACCTGTACTTTTAAAAACCATTGTGTTTCCATTAAGTATGGTCAATGGTCATTAGTAAAAGGCATGCGTGCTAGATTACTAGAATCCCTTTTATCATTCACATTCAGGTTACACATCAGGTTATACAATCCTTGGTAAAGCAAATTACAAATAAGAAAAAGTCTAGGACGCAATTTTACCTTCAGCTTAAAACTCATTTTATTGAAGTTGACGAAAATGCAAAAGCAGCATTTTTATAAACTTCAAGGTTATTCAGTAAGCGAAACGCGATAACAAGGGTTTACTTTTTGAAAGACTGATAGTGAGTTGAACGTTCATCCTAAAGAAAATCAAATCCTTTTCAAATATTTACTTGTACTCCTGATTAGCAAAAGCTTATCTTTTGCGAGCTTTCCCTTAACTTTTTTGAGGTTATGTTCCACAATCCACAACTGCGGTGCTTTGTGTTTTGTCAAATGAGGTCATCTTTGTTTATAAATCAATCAGAGAGGGAAAATATAAACGCTTGAAATGTTAAAGGGATAATTTGAATTTTTCGTAGACACTCACTAGTGAGCTGGAATAGCCTAAATGTGTGTACAACATTGCATTCAATTTTAACACATTTTACGTTGATTAAAACTCTGTTGCATCCTGACCTGGCATGGAGTTAAGTATTATATGATAAAAAATTCGATAAATGATAGATTACTTGACACATGGACGTACCTATATAGGTATGTGTACAGCATCAAAATGGCCTCAACGTCATCTCACGTAATGTAAATCACCTAATGCACAAATTCACCTCGAGTCCATGAGTAATCCTGGGATGACATCATCCAATAATTTTCATTGTCATTCTTTTTCACGATGAATATATCGTACACACCACTACAGTGTTTAATGTACAGATATTTTTTGTCATGCTGTAATTGTGGTTACATGTGTGTTTATAATCTTTCATTGTATAATGTCATGTCATTTAGAGTTTTGATTCTGGGTGCATCAACATCTTTCTTTTTTCATCCAATAAATGACTTCATGCCATGTATTTAGGTGCACATAGGACAGCTTCATAGCTTAATACATGAATTAGCAGACGCTAACATCAGTGTTCTCATTTTCAAAGTGAAATCACATTAATATTTTTGTAAAACATCCATTTATCAAGATTTCATTTTAAATATGAATCTGACAAGCGCATAATGACGCCCATTCTTGATCATTTTCATTTGCTTTACATTCATTTTCATACTGTTACGTTAATTTGATATTAACAATTGAGATAGAATGACCTCTCTAACAAGAATCTTTAAGTTTAATTTTGTGTTGCGTTCTTATCTCATTGTTTTTCAGGATTTTACTCCACAATCCACAAACCTCTTCTCTGTAACATTCAGTAATTTTTTTGTCCATTCTTGACTTGACAGGTCTTCAACAAAAGTAGTAAAGGATCTTAGACTTCGAGCATGACACACTTTGTTGTGTGAAAATTGATCCATCTTTAACTCTAAAATAAAATAAAAATGCGATGAAAAGAAAGTTTTAAGTGCAAGAATAAGGAATGAACAGAAAATACGAATGTAAACGATCTGGGCTTCACATTCAACTCTTGCATTTGACAATCTACATGAAGGCGTATATATGCCAAAAGTATTGCAAATTGGTCATAATTACAAGAACGACATGGCTTAAATGATAAGAAAATTAGTGTCGATTACTCGGCTTCAATTACAAATATTGACTAACCCCTTTTTGCCTTGCCTTCAGTATGTATCATTTACATGCGAGTAGGATGACATTAGTGTTGTATTTGCTTTTCACAAAGTAATAATACAAATTGCGCTAAAAAGCGCTGGCTGACCGAGTCACCCTTTTAGTCAATATTAACTGCAATGCATGTAGTAATTTGCTTCGATCGTGTTTACTTTATCCTGTATACACAGTTGCTTACAATTTATCATTCTTTCGCTGGCAAAATGTCAATTAATTGCAATTTGTCTCTTGAGCAGTGTAAAAAGTATCTAACAGGCTTATAATTGTGAACTATGCCTGGATAATTTTCTGTCATTTTGATGGTAATTTGAATCTAAACTTGTTGTTAATGTGTCATGAGAGAACATGTATGTTATAATCATTTGGGCGATGGCTGCGACTGTGACAAGTTCATTTACATCCGTTACGTTGCACTGCCACTAGCTCAAACGCTAACTGGCAGCTTGAAAAATTTCTATAAATTCATGTTTTACACTATCAACTTCAACTATATGTTGCATTTTGCATTGCTATTTTTCATTAGCTAAGTGTGTATGGTAGGTGAACGATGCCTAAAATGGGAGATGCTCATATATTTAGCATGTGATATTGCTCATTATAGTTCATTTTAAAACTGTAAAACTATATAGTGGAATTTGATGTATGTATTTTGTTAAATTTAAGCTTGGATAACTAGTGTAAAATGGTCCATTAGCTAGTTCAAATTTTCAAATACAAGCATTTTGCTAGCATACAAATGTACACAATAATGAGAAATGAAATCAGGATATTATAGGATAGGGCCTCTCAATGAAACATTTTATCGAGCTTTTAAAAGCTGTTTCCAAAAATCCTAAACATACTGGTCACGTTGCTCTTCACTTTAACAATGGAAAAGACAATGGCATCTACAGTGCGTTCTGCACTAGTTGAGATGTGTAGAAAATAGTTTTTGTCTCATCGTTTAACTTGTATAACTTTATGTTCAATAAGACCCAGCTTCACACAATTTTGCCCATCAGCAGAGATCGTACAAAATTTGATGGTCACGCCCTTCCTGTCAGTTCCTGTGCATGCGTAACACGTATACATACATTTTTCCAGTTCAAATTGAATAATGGTAATATGGTCGAGCAATGCTCATTATCTCAATGAGACTAGAGTTGATCGTACGGAAATAATGAAATGGAAGTGATTTTAAGGAATGGCATTGAATGAGATAAAAAATTGATATTGTCAGGCAATATAATAGATACGTCATGTTTTTCTCTCATCATGGAAGAGACTTTAATATTTCATTTTCCTTTGATTTTCCTTACCATTACCACATAGACGCAATAAAATTGTAGAGTTGTTATAAGAAGCTTTCCAAAGATGTAGTAAAAGTTAGATAGCTGACTAGCTGAGTGGTGGTAGAAAGCTTCACCGAGTTTATACGTACATCTTATCTTTTTCCTCCGATTTCTGACGTCGAAGAGTGCCTACGTCTGCCACTTTCTCTTCCATTTCAAGAAGACAAGATAGCATTTTCACTGATAAGAAACCAATTCCATGTACCCATTATGTCCATGCCTATCAAGGAAAAAAATACGAAAATTGTATAAAAAATTATGCAGTTTCAACTGCCAGAATTAATATGTATCCTAACTTGGTGAAAGTTGATGTGGCATGCAAATGAGGTCTTACGATTTTCTTTACAGTATGTGTATACCCACACGCCATCATGATGATGCCTTCCAAATGGCAATAATTATCGTTCTCTACTTTTTCCGATAAGTCATTTTCTTTAGTATATCATAGTCAATGGAAAATTTTACTATCAATAGAGAGATGCACATCATCTGCTCAACTCCACCCCATTTCAAATTAAGGGAACGAGGATAAAAGAGAAATAATACTGCTATAGCCTGTTCGCTGCTCTTCATAGAAGCAGACAGGCATAAAATAATCTGATGCAGGACATTTCCGACCATGAACTCAAATACAACTGAGAAAATTATTCTGATATTGTCCCGTGGTAGCAGTAATAATCCAATAATAAATGTGCTTTCCCCTTGGTCTCGTTGCTCACTCACATTTATGAAGGCTGAATGCTGATATGCTCCATTTTCACTTGCCGACAGGGAGTTTCAAAAAAATGAATGCTAAAATATTAAGGCTAAAAGCACACATAGCTTAGATGTATTGCATTTTTATAAGAATAAGGAATCTTACACTCTGGTATTTTAAATATATAGAAATATAACAAACAGCTCGCAGCAGTGTAGAAAAAGCAAAGGGGCAAAACGTCTAACTGACTAGAAAATGATATTAAAGGTTGTATACTGTTGGTAAGGTGGCATACGTGGCATTTCTTTATTTCTGTGCTGTCTTTCAAAACGGCAGGAAGCAAGGAAGTATAGTGTTGCGCTACATGCAATCGGTTTCCTTCATTCTTCAGTGCGGCTTTCACAACACTTCTCATTTCATCTTATCAGCTTTTTTTGTTCACTTGACGTGACGTGGGGTTCTTATGAAATGTCACAAAAGTCGACATTCACCATGCCCTGCCTTTTTTACGACTCCCGTTCATGTGTGGAAAGAAAGGTTTTCTTATGTTCACTTTTCCCAATAATAGGTGAAAGTATCCACCAAGTATGGATTATAGAAATAAGAGCGCACAGCCAAGAGACAAGCCAACAAAAGTATTAAGAATAGCCGATAAGCATAGGGTTCACAACGGTGATTTCGTACAACGACATGGGAATTCGGACGTGTGTAGTGTTTGTAAATATCCACACATTTTCATTGACTTGCTTGTGTATTATTGAATAAAATGTGCACTGCTTATACGCATATAATATTAAATTGATCAAGGACCTTATAAGCTATGTATTCGCATTTTTCTTCTTGAAATTCCATCCCACTGCAGTTCTTAAAATAGTTGGGGGCAATTACATGACGTTTGTTGAGTCAAAATGTGCAAGCTAGTCCAGCAACTTTATTTTAAGGTGGACTATTTTTGTGTTAATTTTTCATGAAAGTGCTTATTTTCTCCAATACGGCATAATGTAGTATAATGATGATTTATGGGTTTTTGAGGGTCTACAGAGTCTACACGTTTCTTACCTTAGCTCTATAGCGCCCGCATCATGCAAATAATATCAAAGCGTGCATAAAAGCTATGTCCTTGTAGTATATTTTATCATGGAAGCTGTATAAGTGAAGGAAATGGAATGGAAAAGCGCGCTTTACCCTTCTGGAAGTCAGTCAGTCGGCTGTTGTTTGTCAAGGTTAATAAATCTATTATGCGAGTGAGGCAGGGTCGTAAAAACGTGGCGGATGATGATGGTACTGCGAGTAGCAAGAAAAAAAGAGTAATCTAATGAATGATGATGACTGCAAAAAATGTGAATCTACGAAGAGTCACGTTCCAATTTCTCCCTGTTCAATGATGAATGTGTTTCCCTCTCATGTGGCAACACTAATATTATAAGACTTTCTTCAAAACGCGTTTCTCCTGTTTGGATGTGTTTTTCCTCAGCCTAGTTATCCCGTCTGTATAATTAATGAGTCCTGTTGAATTATGTAGTGAAAGTAGAGGGAAACAATAGGTTGTGAGTTTCCTCTCTTTATCAGAATCCATAGTACACCAGTTGAAGCACTGACACGTTTTTTATATATATTTTTCTGTATGAGCAAGGGGAAAAGTTCAACAGGATGAGACAGATGAGATAGGAAGGCGTGATATCCATGCTCATGTTCCACCACTCAAGTAAATAATATCTGTCAGGTTTGCAATAAATCTGCCTTTCTCTTTTTGTGGAGCACGAGCACAGTAAAAATATGGGGAAAAGTTTCGGCTTCATTGGAAAGTAGCTGAATTTGATATGTATGTTTGTATTATGTATTAGCAAAAGAAAGAAGAAAGCTGGCATGAAACGGTTTGTTATTACAGTTTTGTACTGAATTCCTTGTGATAGCTTTTGTACAGAAAAAGTTTTATGCAGTTTGAGTTTGCTATCATTTAATTTGATGGATTAGCTCGTTATTTTGTTGTGCAATGGCAATATCACTTTCAAACAGTCATGTTTTTTGTGAAGGAAATATTTTTTAGCCTTGTGAATAGTGTGGAGTCATATTGTAAACTAAAAACTTATACGGGATTAGATATGATATGACTGTGAGACACTTTTGACTTTAGGAAATGGTGTGGTGTGGAAGATGAAATTTGAAAGGATTATTTCAGTAAATCAAATAGCATCTAACTCATCCTCTATCCTTTTCTTCATACTTTAGAGGCTATAATGCTAAATACGACTTGCATAAGTGCAGTGTTTTGCCACGATATGTGAACAAGAAAGGCAAGAAAGTTTTTGAGCAGAACACAAGTATTCTTCCTTTCTTCCTTAGTTAATAAAATAGAAAATATGAGGAAAAAGTTATGATATGCTATCTTCGGTCGTGTGAAAGTACTTGTTTGATCACAGTGTTGAGTGCGTTAAATTATTGATGCATTCCAGTTTCTCCGAGTGTTGACTTGACTCTTGACTCCGCGCAAGGTACCATGATGACATTTATTATGTCATCCACCATTTCTCATTTTTATGAATAATGAAATGGTTTCCCAGCATTCTACGTTATGTCTGAGTTGAGTACAGTTATGAAAGTTAAGCACCGTCGGCGGTTAGCACTTCTATTCTATTAATGGTTAAGCCGACAATATAGCTTTAAACATAAAGATTTTAGAGTGTCGTTAGGTTTCAAGACAGGTGTCCTTTACTGCAAACATTTTCATCTTATGTAAATACGCAACTGCCTTCTGAGGATAGGCTTGAGCTTGAGATGAAGACATTTATCCTGACTACTAGGTACCTATAAGTGCATTGATCCTGGGAAGATATTTCTATGAAAGGGAAATGTATGCAGGTACTTTGCTTCTATACTTTTAAAAATAAGAAAAATATCAACATTGTCAGCATCAAAATTATCATTTCAGTGTTATGGCCCACCTACATTGTTTTTAGGATCGTGTACGTGTTTTCGTAATCGCATTTCTTGCGTCCCTCTACTTATCACATTGATGTACATGTCGTGCATTGCAAGTGCATTATTGTCGACTGCATACTGCTTTCTCGAAGCACGTTATTGTATTCTAGTGCAATTACCAATAAACTACACGGTGTGTACAAAACGCTTTCGCCTGTTTCGTCATTTCATATAAACTTTCAGGCTTCCCTGATGTTTTAAAGAAAGGTTTATTTTTCTGCTCCCTCTTCGTATTATGTATTTCTTCTTCTTTTTCTCTCGTTTCCTTCTGGCAAGTCCTGAGGAAGAAGTCCGTGAATGTACATCTCAGGGGATTCCTTATGTGTATTGAAAGATACAGATGTTACATCTTTGGGGTAAATGTTTGTCTACATGCTTATGGAAAGACGACGTGTCATGTTCCGTACTATCAGCCATTTATTTCTTCATCGCCGTACAGACACGATCATCATGATAGTGACATTATGGAATATCAAGTAGAGGAGAGTCAGTGCCACGGGGGGACGTTTAATGCTATTTTCTGGTTTCATTGCCGGAAAAGAAGCGTCTATTGTGCTGCACAGTAGTGGCGGTGTGTGAGTGTTGTTGTTGGATCGAATTCTAATTTCAACTTATCTCACGCTCCGCACTCACTCCTTGTTCAATATTTTCATCTCCGCGAACAGCTCGAGCTCTCCCAAACCCTTCACTTTTACTAACAGACATACCTACACTGTAAATACTTCTCTGCCAAATACTGTACGCAAGATGCAGAGTGTCATTATAGCGTATGTAAGCTTACAGCTCACGGAAATAAAATCATTATGGATATTATGATGATGTCTTGGTTAACACTGTATTTAGCCATCGGAGGGTGTCATAATATTCCGCAGGCAGTAGTAATGGAGGATTGTGGTGTGAACCTCAGAAAAATACATTAAGTTCAAAGTACAATCACTGAGGAAAAACCTGAAATGTCTTTAGGTATAGTTAATGGTTTGCATTGCATCATACGAAAACACATCATTATCTCATCTCCTCGGTGGTTCATGTGTCATGGATCTATATGTATGTTTAATGCATTTTTATAGGTTGGGCCATGC
>JAQIXX010005988.1:0-12962 GCA_034700605.1 Willowsia nigromaculata
CCATGATAATGTTCAAGTTGCTCCCAAACTCTTGAAGGAAATACCACCACCCACCGCCAATACTACTACCACATTTTCTCTTTCGTTGTGCTTGCTTGTTGTGTCTACTGCTGCTGTTGTTGCTGAAATTATAGCTGCCAAATATTCCTTTGGCATATGGTCGCTCCATGCTCCCGTACACACGAACCATTAAATCCGTGTCGACCACTTGCGAAGTATATATATGTCGTGTGTTGTTGTTGCAGAATACTACGGAAATTCAGCAAAAATGGTTGGAAACGCAAACGAGGGAGACAACCACAGTTTTGGTAGCAGAAGAAGACAAAGAGTTTTTTTGTACTTCTACATTAATGTCAAAGAGATACACATCACTTTTTTCACTGTGTGTGGAAAGTGTGTAACTATAAACCGTAAAGCAGGTTCGTACTGGTTGCAGGAAAGTATGTAATACTTTCTTTCCTTTTCACTCGCATCTTCTACGTTTATATAGAGATCTTATTGTAGGAAGAGATTCTCGGCTACGTAAACATTATCATAATATTCTAATAGGCATAATAATGCCATCTTTCCCTTTCTCCGTTACTATATAAAAATGTATTTTATGTGTGTGTGTAACAATAATAATAATAATGTATCATAATATCATATCAGTTAGAATTATATGGACATTTCTGTGTGTATAATATTAAAAAAGGGAAATTTTGCCAAGAAAATCACAAACTTGGCTTGTCACAAAGTTTTCTTATTTTTTTCTCTCCTTTCCCCCTCTTGTCTTTGGTCTGTGGAACACAACCTTTCTTTCCTCTCCTTTCTTTCTCTCGATTACTTTTTCGGAGAAGAAAAATAGGAATAATCGAACGACATGTTCTCGAGAACGAAAAAAGGGTGGTGGAAATAACAGGACAGGCAGTTGTCCTTCAATTGGATGATGCACAAACTTCTCCTTTTATCAACGAAACGAACGAGCTGCTTTTCATCTGTGATTGTTTTTCTCGCGAGGACGAATAGAGACAGCTCGTCTTTATTGGAAAATAGCATTTATTCATTTTTCTTCGAACACTTTTAGTCAGATATATACATACAATACACACGAACAATAAGTCTTACTTTCATCAACGTATTTAACTTCAGCTCATATCCTCCTTCCATTGGCTTTAGTAATAATTGATTTTATAGGAGGACGACACGACAGGGATGACGATTCTCTCGTCAACTTTGTTTGCTCACATTTGTTTCCCTCCATAGTTCTATTATCAGCACAACAGTCTTCTCTGCACAACAATGTCTTGCTCACAATGAAACCTCCGCCAAGTTCTCGTCTTCCCTTGCTTGTTCTCTCTGCCCGGGGACATTTTCGCTTTTTATTGTTTGGAGTTCATCAAATACCTTTACAAAAAGAATTTGTAGCACTGAAATGGGCAATGTTTTTTATTAGTAGCTGTTATTGTCTAAAAGCTGTTGCTTCATACAAAGTAATATCACGAGAATATAAACGGCCAACTTTTCTTTTCTTATTCCATATATTGTTTCGTCACTTTATTTAGAGTTAAATACTTGTTATATTCACGTGGAATTTTTTTTGAATGTGACGAGGGTGAGTTGTTGTAGCAAGAATAAGGGTACTGCCTACGTAAAAAACGGGTATGAATAACTGTCATACATTTCTCTCCGCATGTCTTGCTCTGTATAAAGAAGAGGAAAAGTGAAGTACGCGAGAAGAAAAAGAAGATAAAGAAACACAGCGGAAAAAAAGTTTTTTTACAAAGAGAAAACGAAAATGCGATAGGAGAAATGAGAGTTTTTGACACAAGTTGTCATTGCCAGAAGGTACGTAACGAATGAACAAGAGAAGATATACATATACCTCACTTTTTTTCTCCCTTTTACTGCCACACTATTGTATCATATACATATTCAAAAGGCTATGCATAGAAAATCGCCTTCGTCCTTTGTTCACAAAAAAAGTAGATCCAACAACTAAAACTGTCTAGAGAGAGAGAGAAGTGAAAGCTCACAATAAAAAAGAAACTTACTTTGGAGGAAAAAGGGTAGAAGAAGATGTAGAAAAAGTCTTGATCTTCTTGCGAAGAAAATACTGTCTGTTGTCTGTAGATGGCCTATTATTATGATGATGATTATTATTATTACCACTTTTTACATGCATTTTTATACTCTTTCATCCTTTCCTTTCGTGTAATGCATATATATACATGATATTAGCAGAGCGTGAGTTTGGTGTGTGGATATACTTTGCATTGAAGTATCTTCGATCAGCATCAGTAGCAAACAGTAAGTTTCTCTCTATTTCAGGGACGCCGATGGTAATGATGATAGTTCTGTAGTGTCGAGTTGATTTGCTTCAAGAATAAATATTTTTGTCAGTACAAATGTTATAATCAGGAATAAAAAATTGCTACGCAGACGGTGATCCTGTTCAATGGAGAAACTACGTTAGTAGTATCCTGTATGTAATGTACAATTGGAGTTCTTTATCGTGACGACATTTTTTCTTCTTTCATTTCGTAGGAAGCTCAGTCTTCTTTCCGTACCTATTCCCTAAAATAATGACTTGGCTTTTACTGTGAATACGGTCGACATCAGCAGCACGTCAGACCTTATTGCATTCTATCGCCAACGGAATAGTTCATTCGTTTATAGGATTTTTCTCAGTGCATTTGGCATACTGCTTCATTTGCTTGTAATGGTAGCAGAAATGATGATGCGGATTAAGGTAAAAAATACTTTTTTTCTTGCCTTTCCGTTGTCTCTTGTGTTTTTCCTTAACTTAACCCAATGACGACAGCATCATAAAAGCTGAATTGTTCATGGCCATGCTTTTACAAAATGGGATAAAATACAACATTCAAGGATGATGTACGTATTAGAGTTCTGGGCTGCTTGAAACTTTTCCACAAATTAAAAATGTTAGTTTATGAAAACAAAAGTTATTTACATAAACATGAAAAACAGTACTGATAACAGATTTTAACCAAACAAGATAAATAAATGGAATATTTCATGATGAGAACAAGAGTAAAAAATGCACTCTTCAGTTCCAAGTCCTTGCGATTTACGTCACATGGTTGTTGTCTTCAGGTGATCGTAGGTGGATTCCCAGAAATAGCAGAGAGATATGCACAGGACGATCTCGAATGTCGGCGAGCAAATGTTAATATTTTACACGACTGAAACCGTCTAACCAACATTGTACTGAATACATAATAATTATGTCAAATGTGAATAATTTGTTGAAAACTTCCCGTGGTATTATTTTAATTCACTCCCACACCACCTCGAAACTAGTAAATTACCCCACTCAATTCATCTTTATCACACTCTTCATGTACTCACATTTCTAGATTGCTTTCTCTTTTTTCGTAATTCTGGGAAAGTTTGCTACTCATTTATTTTAAAAAGTATGTTTGAGGTAGCATCGCTTTTTCACAAAACAACAAAACAAATTCCTTTAACTTTCCTGCTATTGTGATGGTGGTTTGTGTTCGGTTATTTGATATGCTACACAAGACAGCCATCTTCGTCGCCTCTGCTTCCAACATAATGATGATTCAAAAAGGAGAACAGCAGCATTGGCAAAGAAGCAACAACATCATCACAAAACGAACACAGCCCATCATCGTACAAGATCAGTTGGACTAAATAAAAAGGGAGTCATTCTCTTTTCTGTCTTCACCGAGAGGAAGACTCAACTGACTTTACTCGTGTGTGTGTGTGTCTTGTATGAGTACTAGCGTATACTTTTATACAGCTGAAGAGGATCTTTTTTTACGACTAGCCAGTTTTACGTATGAATGCCTTTCTCTGCCGCGTTCATTGTACTCCCTTTCCGCTTTCCTCGCTTTTTTCTTCTTTATCCATCCTCATTTAATTAAATCCATGCGCGTAGTAACAACAAGTCTGTTGGCTTAATGTCTCATGTTTTCCATGCAATTACTTCTTCTTTTCACTCACTTTTAAAAGCGGCTCTTTCACCAACAAAATGCGCCCGTCTCACCACAAGGATGTACATACATAAAATTGAGTATATAAACCAATAGCGGCAACATCACATGATAGCATGTTAATCAAGGAATTTCACGAAAAAAATGTTGTATAGACTGCCTTCACAAGTACTGGAGGTCATGCTGCTATTTGACCTGACATACGAAAAATGCAAGAGAGGCTCAGTAGTTGGCTTATTGTAGCTTCTTAAAAATAACTTGGTCACCGGTACTGCTCAGCAGTACTGTGACTGTTGAAGGAGAAGTGAAAACGAGACATGATGCTGGTGTGTTAATAAATTGTCAGAATTAAGTGCATCAAATGAAGGGGAATTGGGTTATGTTTCCCTGATGTGCAGTTGAATCACTTGAAATTAAAGCGTTTATTTGTGGCTAACTGAACACAGATTTCGAATGACACAAGGCATATGTATGTAGCAGGAGAGATGTATGTTTGCTCTACATATCAGTTCCGTTGAATCAGTTTAGGATGATAAAAGTGGTCAAATTACACATCACAGAGAAACGAGAGGGGTCAACCTTATTTATTATTTACTCTAATTACCAATTTCAAAGGAAGTAAAGTAATAAAAAAGTGGATGGTTTGTTATTGAGACTTCCCCGGCGTTTTTAAGCACTTACACGCACAGTGTAAAGAATGGAAGGAGCTGTAACCTCGTTTTGCAGCTGTTCAATTTAGCACACGGCAGGTATAAATTGTCTGCCTTTGGCTTTATAACTGGCTGAAGGCAACTCCCAAGCTCCCCAGTAAGCCCTTTTACGTTTAAAGTTGCACTCACACACACTTACAATAAAGATGAATGAGAGGCATTACAATTATCAAGTGGAAATTGGTCGGTTTTCACAAATCCTATATCATTAACCTTTTTACCATGCCACATTTCGTGGTAACCGTAACATTTCAAAACGCGTGTCTGACTTGAACTACTTAAACGTTAAGTTCACAGAAAATATGCATGACCTGTCACATTTTATTCAACTTCACAAAAAACTATGCGGAATCTTCGTAAAGTATGTACAGATCACTAGTTCCAGACAAAGTATTGACGCTACAAAAGTTAGCTCCGGTGTATGACAAAAAATTGCATACAACAATTCATAAACTATGTTCTTGTTTTCACACGCAGAGCGACAACGGTGTGAAAGTGTTTATCCACTTTCACACACAAACAGTAATGATATCAACTCCAGGTTGTTCCTGTGTCACGGCCTGTTTGGCTATGTGTGCTTGTCGTATGTGTGCATCTTGATTATAAACATTTTCCGATGGAAAGAGAAAGAGATGTCGGGGAGAAAGGGAGAATACTATTTGCTTGCTTTACTTTTTTTACTACGAACACACGGGCAGCAGCACTAGTCGTCGTGGCTTTTCACAATGCTTGTATTTTCCATCGTACTTGAACTATAGGACAGATATGCACAGAATGCTGAAGTAAAAAGACATTAGTCGAGCTTTTGCTGTGTGTATTGTTGTTGGTGTAAGTGTAAGTGGTTGGTCGTCGTCTCCGTACCATCTTGTAAAATGAACGTATGCACTTGTTCATGTATACCCTCAAAAATGAGTAGCATACAAGCACCCAACCACCACCACACTACTCACCATCTTTCTCTACTACAGAACAACAGCTTCTCTGAACTCTACCACTCATTTTCCTCATCTTTCTCCTCCAGAGTATGAGACTTTGCTCCTGGCATCCTATGTACATGACTTGGCATGGGGAGTAAAAACATGAAGAAAGCACGGGAAAAAGTATGGATTTCGTTACGTACGTACCTTCAGGAAATGGTGAAAATGGTAAAATACGAGGGAATGATATGGAGGGATGCTGATTCTCTCCTCTGCTCTCTGTGGCATAGCTGAGTTTAGAGAGTTTATGTGTATGTGCGGTACGTATATACAAGTGTCCATGCTTTCTCCTTTCTCTTCAGTGCCGTGTGTTTCTTTCCTTTGCCTTGCCTCCTCTCACAGTGCATGGCCAACAATGGAAAAACGAAGACTATGTTTGATACTTGTGTATCATCATCATCATAAAATCGGGTCTCGAACCTTTTTACTTGTTCTTTCTTCTTTTTTTCCAGACCAAAACCAGAGCATATTATTACTCGCTCATATTATGCATTATGTATATGTATGCATCTATCTGTGATATATCTATGCTTGTATATAAAGTGATTCCTAAAGCCATACCTTTTTAGTTGCATTATGTACCATCACATCTCCTTTCTCTCTCCCTCCCTTTCACTCACTCACATCCTTCCTTTCCTTTCTCCAGCTTTGCGTTTCTTCCTCCATGCTGCTTTGCTTGGCAGGGATCGGTGGTGCTCGGAGGAAAACACATATATAATATGAAAAGTAAAAGCCTAACCACTTCTATTATGCCAGCATTTTTTTGCTTTTCCAAAATGTTCGTTCCTTCACTTTACTTCTCCTCTCCAGTCGTCCATATATATACTTTCATTCATTTTACACATATTTCGAAGCAGTCATGCAGCAGCTATATGAAATACTAAAAAGAGAATGAGAAAAGGAATTGGAAAAGTTGTATTTACTAGACGAACGACGACTCTCTGCTTACTACTTGGTTGGTCGTGTGATGCTGCTTCCCTTTCATGTCTTTTACCATGTGTGAGAGAGAAGGATCCTTTTTTCGCGTGTACTACTTCCACTGTGTAATGTAATGATGCTTTTGGGGTTGGTTTCGTTTTCCCTTCCCATTTTCTCTCTCTTTCTTTCTTCCTCTATAGCTTCGTCTTCGTCGTCTTCACTTCCAGAGGATTTTTTGGAACTAGGTAAGTAAGTAAAGCCAAGTTGAAAGGAAGTTGAAGCTGCTGGGTGAGTCAGTGAAAGAGAGGCAAACAGAACAGAAAGAGACCGAAAGTATATAAGAAACTATTACTATAGAAGATCATACACAGTGCTTGTTGTGAGCCATGGAGTAGTAGTGGTGGTAATGGTTTTAGTGCAAGGAACTACCTTGGGGTACTCAGAGAAACAACGCGTGCCTAATGTACATACTTTTTTTTAGATAACTAAAAATTCATGTGTGAGAGATTTTAGACTGGAGAGAAAGGAAACACAATTTTAGCTAGAGTGGCAGAGATATTTTTCTACATACCTACAGACGTTTTGCTCATGTTGATGGACCGGATAAATGTAGATGCACAATGCACACCAACATCCCTATATAGCTTATACCAACAACGTATCAACTAGATGTAGATGAAATTCCATGTAGTCACTACTTCCTTGTATATATGCTTTTACAATTATATTCAACGAGAAACCGGAGGAATATTTACAATACGTGGTTTGGGAGAGATGCATGCATGCAAAAGATGTTTATGCGTTACTTAATATCTTTATTTTGTTTTTTGGAGTCAAATTCAAAGCTGTAGTAGAAGGACGATAGCCGTCAGCTTAAAAAATTTCCTGGTAAACCGGCAATCCCTTCCACTGTAATAAATGCATATTATTTATATACGTCAGATACCAGATACGGACAACTCGTCCGTACACGTAAGCACTCTTTTAAAAATTGTGCCAAATGACTGCAAAAAATTTTACTTGGAAATCATGCAAGCTTGATACTACATGAGTGCTTCAGTACTTTCACATTATATGTTGTAGCAAGTTAGTTAGTAGATGCACACACCTTTACCATACCATAATGCTCTGTACATCCCTTCATAACTCTCACTTTCTCTCTCAATTTATTTTTTCCTATCAGGCAATATGATGTGAAGGTGTGTTCCAACATGCATATAATGAAAAACCTTGTTTAGATAGAATTGCCATCCAGCCAGCAGCATTTAACCACTTATGTTGTGTGTTTGGCTGTGGTTGTTCCTGCAAAATGCTGTTACTTCTGCGACATGGCAATATGCATGGGGCTCACAACGGGGTGCCTTGTCTCCACTTTTTTGCTGATGTAGATTTCTGCCATTTCACCAAAAAACCGAAGGCAGCCAGGTCGTTATTGCAGCGAGAAGCATTCCCAAACCTAAAGCGAGCTTCACTTATATGTGCTATTATATTGCTTACAGCTTGGAGATTTCAACAGCTTCCTTTTCACTCACTCTCTTTCTCAGTCTACCATACCTCTTCAGTTAACCACCCTTTGGCGAAAGTGAAAACAAAACGTAAAAAACACGTTTCACACACACATTCCCATACATTCATACAACACTATTGAGCAAGCGAGAGAGAGGCACATGGTAAGAACTCTCAAGTTTACATCTTAACAGATATACACATTTCATAGCGCTATGGAACTAGCTAACTAAAAAGACTAGAAGAAAGGGAAAGGAGGGAAAGGCTGAATCACAAGTAGTAGGAGTGCAATCACTCAAAAAGTAGGAGCAAGAGTATGAATGTACCATAACATGTGAATGTAGAGTGTACATAACAGTGGCGGCGGCATCATGGATGCTTGTAGAAAACACAATGAAGATTACAGATAAGGATTTGAAAGTTTTTGCACTTGGATTTTCAACATGATCGTTTCCTCAGCAGTTTACAAAGTCTTGTTTCCTGCGCACTGTCCAGACTGCCATGCCACCACGCCACGAACGAGAGGGAGAAAGGAGGAAAGTCCAACTAAACCAATCTTTCTTTCAACCAACATGCAACGTCGTTCCTTCAGTGAGTTGTTATACAGCGGCAGTAGTAGGATAGTGCCAGTACTAAACAGTTTGAGAACTCGTGCAATATTCTCAAAAAAGGAAACTAAGCTACTACCATAATGCTACTATATAGCGGAATAACAGAGAAATAACTTAAGTAGGTTTTTGCACAGCTTCCTAGCGCTTTCTCTCTCTCTTTCTCATCCATTCTTCCCGAAGTTCTCTTCCTGGTTGAACCTAGAAAGTACCTATACATACACAGATCGAGAAAGCCTCGCACGTTCAAATTCCTTTAACTTTTTAGTGGATGCATAAAACCGTTATATTCGCTTTCTTTACTGACTCAGTCAGTCAAGTCAGCAGGAGCTTCGTCTGCAATTTTGAGAGGATATGAGCAAATTTATAGCCAAAACGCAACTTGGCATTACACAAATTATTTCAACTGTAAATTCTATGCATATTAGGCATGTCTGAAATGGTCTTCTGAATAATATCAAGTATATGATCCGTACACACTAAAATTTCTAGAGATAAAAACTGAACACCTACGTGTAATGTATACCTAATACTTGGTTGGTAATCGCGCTCAATAAAAATGATGGATTTTTTATGCTAACTTATCACAATATAATCTATGATCTACTAATCCAATGTACTATTCGAAAAACACTATAACTTCACATACAAAGCCTTCACTATATTTAAACTTTTGATGCAATGAAATTTTTGCTTATTTGGGGAAACAGCTACCGACAAATAAAGAATATTTACGAAACGCAAAGTTATTCCTGAATACAAGGTACATTACGAACCTACCACCTACCTATGCAGTTTCTTATATATGAAAATTTTGCTCCCTACATAACCACCTACATTTATTTTTCACTCCAATATTTCATTCACTCTTAGAGCATCAAACGTACAAGGTTTTCCGCTTGACTTATGTTTTTCTATGATTTCATAACAATTCCGTGAATTCTTACCCGTCCATCGTTTGTTTGTACATCCACTGTTTTACAACAACAGCATCGCCAACTGGCCATTTGGTTTTCACTGTAACGTTAATATATGAGATGCTCAAATTTTTTCAAGCATGTTTCAGCAAAAGTAGTATTTTAGGGCACATTTATCTGTCTCTACAATTGGTTTTCATACTGAATGAATGAAACATTACGAAACAAGAGGAATTCAATGAAAATGGCTGCCCACGGCACAACATGCATCGTTGGAATTGCCGTTCATCAAACTGTATTGTAGACATTATTGGAGAAAGTCATGAAAATATACAGAATAGAATTTTTTGTTCTGTTCACTGCTCTGTATGAATGATCAAAATAACTTATGAAAGTCATTTAGAATGTGAGTAGGGACTCATCTCACTTTCGAAAAACATTTTCCGATTTTACTCTGGTGATTTGGGACTTTGAGACAACATGGGTGGTCAATGCATCTAGGGAACGTATGGTGTGCAGGCTGAGTTATTATTGTCCATTAAAATAAGGTCCCTACTTCCAAGCCAGTGTATACTGTACTACATAAAAACGATTTCTTATTACTCCAATTTATCTTTACACATTGCGCATTTTGTATCAGAAAAATGACTGAGGATGAGAAAAGTTGCTTTCATCAAAACATTCCTCTAGTGTATGGTATATTTTATTTGAGCAATTACAATACATTACATTTGCACACAAGCCGTCTTATTTCAGTAATGTTCCTCACAATAAAATCTTGGTTGGTTTAGGAGGAATATTTTTTTAACGAAGATCTTTATGTAACTTGTAAAAGCAAAGCATTTCTAGGTACATGGAGGACACTCGTGAAAAGTAGAACATGTTAAGCATCCTAAAAATATTAACCTTTTTTTCTTACGATTAGTTAAACTAGCACACGAGTTTCACTTTCAAAACGCGAGTTTCTTTCCACTTTTTGGCCTCTAGAGACAGAAGAAAGAGGCATGACTTTCGTTTCATTTAAGTGAAGTAGTATAAAAGCAGACACAATATACATTAAATATAGAGCCTAACCGTTAAATTTACATGTGGAAAATATCATGGTGCACTAACAACTTGTCCATGCTAACATTCTCTTTGCAAGTATTTATGTGTTTTATGGGCGACTAAAAGTGAAAGCGTGCAACTTGAACTTCACGTGCCTACTAAAAGAATTCACTGAAAGAAAACAACTCTCCAGAATCTTTGGTACACAATTTTTAGCTCTTTATATTTTTTTCTTTTATTTCTCACAAAAATAAAATGGTCGTTGTGCATACTTTCGTGTAATCGATGAATACAAGTGGTGTAAAAATTCCGACTGAGTCATTCATTACAATATCTTAACTTCGGCTTATTTATTCTATAAAACAGGAAACCAGTTAAATGGTATAATAATGAATCATTAATACATTTCAAAGCGCAGTATGCACTAAAAATTAACAAAAAATGTCGCCGTTTGTTTTTAGTTCTAAAAAAGAATTATTTGCAATGTTTCATTCAGCGTTTCAATACATTTCCATTTCCAACTAGCTATTAATTTTCCCCTAAAAGAAATTTTTACCGAAACATTCGTTTTGTTTGTCTTTTTTAGCTTCTATTATATATACCTGTGACAAGTTATGTATAAACTTCTATCTCTTGTCTTATGAATCTTTTTTAAAAAAGTAAATTTTTGCTTTTGCCTATGTGCTTTTACATGGAAAAGGTTTTTTTTAAACCGAACAAAGAAGCTGAAAAGGAGCAGAGGCAGTTCAAGCATATAATAATAATAAGCAAAAAGAATAAAAGAGGTAGGCATCACCTTTCTACTCTCTCATCCAACATCACTATTCTTTTGTTCACCACTTTGGAAGAGTACGTATGAAGCTCTTCTACCTTTTATGCTTTCACATTTTTTCTCCATTCTTTCCTAGATGTTGTGTAAGAAGGAGCTCTGAAAAGTGAGCGTAAGAAGATATAATGCCTGGGGATCGTAGCAATGGACAAAAAATGCGTGCATTCCCCGACGTAGCAATTTCGCACTGAGTGAATAGCGATAACGATGGGAGTAAGCCGGACTGTGAAATGAGAATGAAAATAGTTTACTTGGTAAACTAGTAATTTCGAAATGAAAATTGTATCTGGAATAACAAAAGGAGTTTCACGTAGGGAGACCAAAGACCTATTATTATGTAAAATGTATATATGTGTTATTACGATGAAGATGGTTGTGGTTAGTAGATGCGAATCCGAGTGGCAAGTAGACGTGTACCTACGGAGGAAAGTCAGTGAAAAGACTTTGGGAGAATGAATGAGCAAGCCATTCTGTGGTGAAGGTGTAGTAGCAAAAGTAGTGATGCTAGAGAGCCAAAGGATTCACACAATACAGAGAGACAAGAGACAACAGGGCTTCTTAAGGACTAAAAGGCTTCCTGACTAGTCCTTGCAAATAAGCGACAATAACAACGACCGAGTCAGGTAGTATAGATAGCTGTTCTCCACTCTAGTCTCTTACGACATAAAATGAAAAGACTAAAGATATTGGATTCAAAGCCACATCTCTAGATTCATATTTGGAGAGATTGAGGTACGAATACTGCTGCTAATGTCATGTTCATTCAGCTTTTACCACGGCAGTTTTCATATTTAGTCGTAGAGAGTCGTAATTTCTAAGAAAGATTTTTCACTTGGTATTTATAATATCTAAAGTAGCATTTACAACTATCTACATTTTCTTGACTTTCTTGTTTTCTTCTTTCGTCTTGTATCAAACGCATGATAAGTAACGAGGCGATTGTGGTCGTAGTGGAGATTGGTTTGGGATGCTCTTCCCAATGTCTATCTACATATTACCTTGGCTGGGACCATGAAGTTAGAAACAAGCATTTTCAAAGGGAAAACACATTTTATTCTGTAAACAATTACAGTTTTATGTTCTCTATGATCGCTGCGTGTATAATAACATTATTGCATCAAAAGTTCACCTAAAATGTACATTCATTACATATTTATATTTATGCCTTTTCTGAAGCTGTTTGCACAGTTTTAAAACAGACAAAAACTGTTGTCGCGTGTATATCTATCTTATGCAGAAGGTGATTCGAAGAAATGATAACACGCAGCCAAAAAGTCGTGTGCTTAAAGATGTCATATTACTCAACACTACTATGGTGCATGACATGTAGAATGCATACTCCGTGCACAGAACAGGTCAAGAGAGGTTCTGTCAGATAGAGAGCTCAGTTTTCAGACAACTCTTCTCCTTGTTCCCATCTCCTTTCTCCGGTGATATTTCCAAGTAGTATATCGACTTGATGCTTCCTTGACTTGAGTGAGTCTGAAACTG
>JAQIXX010005989.1:0-12961 GCA_034700605.1 Willowsia nigromaculata
AAAATTAATATTTTAACAGCGTGAAAACTGCGCGAATTATATGATGGAAAGAAAGTTGCCTTTTTAAAGCACACCAGAAAGTATCGTCATATGGTATCGCATTCACATTGTAGCTTTCCCCCTCCAGTCGATGATGATGGTGGTTCTTTCTTTTTATATACATTGCTGAATGGACACAAGAAAATAGTAACATGAAGACACTCTGCTAAGACGGGAAAGCTCCCATTTGCAGCAATATTGTACTTGTATGTTCAGCTATTACCCCAAAAAAACGTAATATAAAAAAGATTTTTATATATTTTGTAGTCGTAGTCTATTCTATGTTGCTCAGAATCAATGTACTCCATACAAGACAAGTTCGGGAAACATATGGCATTCCTTCCAACAAACATATCAATCCTCAATCTTCGTCGTCCTCTCTTAAACCAAATCCAAATTGAGCTGCTACTTTGCTCACTCTTTCTCCTATCTTCCAAGACCTGTCCTCAATAGCCACATTTTCCTGATGGAAGAAGAACCTCAAGCATTTTCTCGACACAAAATATGTTACAAGCCTTTTTTCATTATTTTATCAACAAGGGAAAACGGAAATGAGCGTTGTTGTATATATTGGATATATGAACACACATTGTTCGACGGCATAAGACAGTGTGTAGGTCGTATATATTATGATTTTTCCAGAGTAGGAGCATGACCGCACTCGGTTCCCCTCTAATAATATTTGCGTTGACTAATGATAGGGAAAAGGGAAAAGTTGATTTTTTACGAAATAACAAAATAAAATCAATATGCATTTAAGATGCGTATGCTTTTGTAAAGAAATTTTTGCTCTTAATGCTTTTGGGAGCACACCTATAAATATCTTCTTAGTATATTTTTTCCTGTACAATGATCGTCAGTAAGGAATGTATCAAGAGTGTATAAGGATATGGATTGATAGTACACTTCGTCATCTGTAACTGTGAAACCTACTTGTGCAAGAAATTCTGAAACAGAATATGTGACACCACACCACTAAAAGCGAACTAGGAACTTTTATAGTAATCAGTACATTGGTTTACTTTCTTGCCAATGTACTCATACAAAATCTCAGAATTGGTAGTACCCATACAGCAGCTTTTAGTTTTGTCATGTGTTTTGAATTCGTAAGGCTTCATTTTATGAATAAAGTTTTTATCAATTCCTAATTGAATTCGTTGGAAAGAATAAATTATTCTTTGAAACTTTCCCAGTCCCGCAGTACTATTTTTATAGGCGAAAGTAATAATACCTACTCTATTTAGTTACGTAAGAAGCGAGAACTCCGTTTCACAGTTCACAAATTATTCTGGTGAAAGCCAAAACTTTATTCCCGCTGCTGTATCCTCAAATTTGATAAGAATTCACAAATAACGGAATTGAAGTGACCAGATATACTGTCTTAGCGAAAACATGTCTTTGATGTTTTCAAAGCATATACCATCCCGGTAGAAAAGAGAAACTCTTATACTAAATGTCTAAATATGAAACTTGCATTTCAATAAACGGGTGCGTAAACTAAAAATATTATTGTAATGTAACTAGCAGTAATGTTGTCTTTGATTTTTTACCCTTTGGCTCGGAAATTGTTACGTTTAATGTGCCCGATGTGACAGAAAATCATGTAGGGTGATAATTTATTCCATTGCTCTTCTCATTCCCATATTATGTATCGAAGTTGAAACTACGTACATGCCTAATCTCAGCCCCAACTCCGTTTGCAGTACTATATATTCTACCTACACGCCAAATAGGTTTCCATTTTCATCAAGTTAGTGTTGTGAAGATGTCAAATAAGTAGGTGATGTTTCAGTGGTATTTGGTTGGTTAGGCTGGTAAAGCTTTTCTTTACCATGTTTTGTTGTTTTATACGGATTTGTTTCTGAAAACAAAGTAAAGCCGCAAGTACACACATATAAGGCATTGGGGCGATGCATGTGTAGCTTAAGCTTACATTTCTTTACCACACCATATAAACATATATATCAGCTTTCACTTCCCTACACAGAGCATGAGATACATATATGTGTAGTTGGTAGTTTATTTGTGGAGTATGTTGGTTTAAACATATATCCTGAACCAATGTGTGTATTTTAGAAGATACGAACATTATATTATTGTTTGAAAGAGCGCGAGAGAATTGAAGATTGAATTGGATGGACTTTGGCTCGTATTTCTTCTTCACCTCTCTTCCATGCCACATCAACAACACAAAAACGCGACACAGCATTACACGCATACCGCTTTGGCAATGCTATATAAAGTGAAAGGGGTATGTTTCAGAGAGGACGTTAAATATGAACCATCCTTCCTTTTTTCTCTTTTACCCCTATCTCTTCGTAAACAGTACTCTTTTCTCCATTTTATGTGCATGTAGTGCACCCAGTGAAAGCTAGCTAGTAGTCCATCTATATGGATTAAATACCCATGCACATAAATTCCGAGAGTTTATGCATACATATGTTTTGGCACACAATATATGCGCTTCTCTTGCTGGATAACTGTTTCTTTTTCACCCTTCATTCAGTTAAGCACCATCTTCACATATAAAAATGCTAACTTGTTGTTACTCCTCATACAATAGTAGGACAAGATAGCACAGTCGAAATGAAGGGAGCAACAAAACATGGTATAGTACTTGAATTGAAAACTATGGACATAACTTCAACAGGAGGATAGCAAATATATCTGCGTATCAAATACTTACAGAAAGAAAAAAAACTTTGAAAAAAAAAACGTATTGGTTGGTTGTTTGGTATGATCAGTCTGGTTCAATATGCGTTATTCTTTCTTCATGTACATACATGCTTCTATTATAAGTACAATATGTCGATTGCTTGAAGGTTTTTTGTCCTTTGAAGGCATTTTCGGTTGTGATGGTGGTAGTGGTGGCATTAGGCTTTAAAGGTTTCACTCTCATATGCTTTGGTTGTTGGCGCACGAAAGAGACTTTTACTTGCTTTCACTATATTATATGAGGACGACTACTGACAACTTGCTTTGCACGGGAGTATTCAACTGTTGTGTTTTGTGTGTGTGTGGATAATGCATGTATATCCCTTGACAGGTTTCCGTTTCAGTTTAGTTGAGCCTCCCTGGGGGATTTTGGCTTATTTTAGTTTAGTTAGTTAGTTGAAAACAGGAAGGAATCACCGGGCAGTAGTAGAAGAAGCAGTGGTGGGAGCGTAAGCAAGCAACCTTCTATCATTGTGTTTCACGGTGAACTACTTATTTATGGGTATAAATCTATATAAAGTAAGAAAATAACAATGTTATTTTCACGACATATTTTATGCTCTCTCGTAGCTAAATATTATATTGTGTTAAGGGAAAGGGATGTGTGCCGAGGCAGGACATTCACGTACAACATCACTACCGTCTCATAGTCATCACGGTGAAAGCAAAGGATTGAAACGGATATTCTGTCTTTACAGTCTTCCAAGAATCTTTTTTCGTAAAAGTATGGATGGTTGGTTGGTATAATAGGCAAGGGAAGAGAGGATGGTGATATGATGACGATGATGATCACGAGCCCATATAATTGATGAAATGAAATACCTTCGCAACTTAAATGCTTATCATAAATTGGACTTGTTTACGTTGAGTTGGTGGTGGTGAGAGAAAACAAAAGCACCTTGTGTCTCAATCTCCATCATACCAAATATGATGTGAGTTTAGAGATATGATCCAATAACCTTGCGGCAATGTATCCCCATCTGTCCAACATTCAACATGTTTTCAGCTAATTTTCTGGCATGTACATATCGGCATCAATGTTTGCTCTATCGAACAATAACCAATAACGTAATTACGGACTACCGTGTTGAGACAAAACTTTGTACATCATCATGCGGAATTTTGTAAATTCAGCATGGATTGTTCATATAATCTGATAGTGCCGTTTATTAATTAAATTCAGTTCTGGAAATGCTTTTATAAAAGAAATATCAAAATAAAATTCTTACTTGGCTTTCTTTGGTGATCGGGTGACATTCTTATCAATTTGAGACCTGGTCGACCCAGCACATCCGACAACCATTCATTAACTTCAGAACCACAATCCAGGCCCATAACAGTATCCCCGCATACCTAACACAAAGAAATAATAGGAATTTTAAAAATAAATTCTGCTGATAAATGATAGAAACACAAAAGAATTGAAAATTGACCAGCAGAGACTTGGCACATGTCATGCCAGTCAACTGGGGACAATATGAGATTTGATTCTTATCTGATAATGACCAGCATTGCAGAAGTATTGCATGGATATATAAAAATCTATTTTCGTTTTAAAAAGTCTGTCCAATTACAATCTCAAGCTTCTATTTCATTTTTTTAAGCAAAGCATTTGAGTGATTAAAAAAACAAGACCACTCCAAACTCTAAATCAAACGACTACAAGGCAAGATACGGTACCTCGAAAATGTTTAGAAGTAAGGTTTTCTTTGTATTTAGTACATTGAAATTTATATAGTAATGACCACCAAGTGGCCCATTTGAGTTTCAATGCGTAAGTTCTTTTGCGATATTCATCAGTAATTATTAAATGACATGTTTAGTTCATGATTACAATGGAGTGAATTACTGAGCCGTAAGGACCACTATAGTTCATTGGTATTGGTTTTTTAGGCAGCCTGCATTATATATTATGTTGAATATACCAAAGATACCAAATATGTCCAGTGTCCAGTATTTGAATGGAGAATGATTTAATTTAAAAGGTGTCTCTCTATAATAAATCTGTAAAGGCCAGATCATAAATAAACTTATCTGGTAAATTTAATTAGGTACATTATTTCAGTCTTACATTTCAGGAACGAAACAATTTCACACTAGTCTATAAAGATGTAAATGTAACTTGAATTATTGATTGTTGTCATTATTGAGTTGTATTTAGAGTCAATAATGATCATATAGATTAAACATGGGGAAAGTAAAAAAAATATTCATAGTTTAGGTATTAGTATCTTGACAAGCAAAGTAGTCAGACTTCGAAATTTTTTATAAAGAAACAAAGACAAATGTTGAAAGTAAAATAAAGTAACATAATATTTTAGCTGCCTGCTTCTCTACGACTTTTACCTTTGATGCGCACAGTTCCGCTTTCATGGTATTATCACGATTACGTTGAAGCTGACTGATCTCCAAAGGGATGCTCATATCAGTGTAACCTGTTATAACGCACAAAGCATATTACTTGATTATCTAACTGTACAAAGCATAATATTATACAGTCACGCTCATGCCATCATTGCCAAAAACAAAGGTTACAGTAACAAAAGATTTATCTAAAATTAAAATTTTTATAACTATACCATTGCCATAATTTTCACAGTATTAGTTGCACTCTCATTCAAATTAAATATTTTCATAGTTTTAAAGTTTCTTACGCGTGCATAAATCTCTACAGAAGAAGGACAAGCAAAAAATAATACTTTATGAAGTAATAGAATAAATAATCCAATACTTTTGATGTTATTTACATTCTATATGTATTACAATCAATAAATTTGACAAATTCCGACCACTCTTTCAGTTTTTGTTGAGACTATTAAGAATGAGAGTAAAATAAGACGGAGTGTAATTGCATTGTGGTTGTGTTTCCTGTATAATTGTATCTTTTATGGTTTCTTTAATAAATGTATTCTTTTCTACTAACCCGAAGCCAATCAAGTATTTTACATCAATTGAATTAAGTGCTCTACATAAAAATAGTTTAATTTGCATGAATATTCTTTTAATTACTACAGCAGAACCATGTTCTGGCCTCGTGAACGACTTCTGGTTTTGTACGACTCATCTCTCCACTATGCAGTCTCAACATTAAACCTTTTCATAAGAAAATTTTTGCGCTTCCAAATATCCGAAAGCGACTGTATTATCAAGTATTGCAACGAAGAACAAAATACCTAACCTAAAAAAAGCTTCATTATCCTTCAACAATCAAACCATCTTGTTGAGAAATATTGAAATAGCGTAAGCTAGTTAACCTTACACAAATGTTGCGTCACGAGTTAGAATTTCTTTTAAAAATGGGGCACTGTGAGATGCCAGTAATATAGTATTTATAGCCATAATATGACACAAATATTTTATCCCATTAAATATTTTTGCCCAGTTGGATATTGAAGGGACTTCTATTAATATTCCGGGAGCTGTAAAAGCATCAATCTTAAGTGTTTGAAAACAAGTAAAAGCAATACTTGTAAGTTGCACAATACACGCTACTACTATTAGATTACGTTAAGTTGATCCTGTTTATAGATGCTACGAGGAAACTACATTACCAAGTATCTTTTAGGTACAATTCATTTTTTCATTTTTATTATTATTATGGACTCATGGAGTCTACAACAACCACATAGCTCAAGCTGGCTGTGCTGTGTATCATGTCGAGAATGATGCTGCGGGTGCGAAATGCGGCGAGTAGTGTGAGGTAAAAACGCAAGCAAGAGAAAGTGATTACCTTCGATAGAGAGAACCAATTTTCTGTTGGAAATATCAATCTTAGGCTGGAGCTGACACAATCTCGGCTCTCGTTTTTGAGTCAATGGTACGCCTGCTGAATTCACGATTAGCCATTCCCTGTCGTACAGTAGGCCTCTTGGTCCAATCACCCAGGTTTTCGAAACCTGAAACACAGAAGCAAGCAAAGACACAACTTTTATTGAAATGTAAGACCACTTTTAGACTTTCCATTGCTCCTGCACTAACAATCTATACTTGTACACTTCAGTTTTAATACAAATAAATAGAAAGATACATATGAATGCTATATAAAATCTTACATTTAACAAATTTAGCAACCACTATATGAATGCGTCTGGAGTAAAAGCTCTTACTTTGAACCAATGTATAGTTTTTAGGATCTATATTATGTAAGGTTTTCTCTGGTTAAAGTATTCGTCTCTTATTTATTGTTACAGCCTACAGCAGCATTCTCCTAAAACAGGTAAGTTGACCAAAAATGTACTCAATAAATCAGAGCATGTTAAGAGCTATTGGATAGCGGAACAAACGAACACAAGCATCCTTTAGAAGATGCAAAACTACTAATCAGGCAGCTTTGACTCAAGTTAATTACCAGGTGGCTAATTCTAAAAAGGAGTGTATTCATCAGAGTCTAGTTTACTGTTTCTGCCATTGTATTTGACATTATTGATAGCGACTTCCACCGTACATAGTATATTTGGTCCAAAGTAAAATGCAAGTCTCAGCTGAACAGCGTCAAAAGTCAGAGTGAATATAACTCACTCAAGTAGTCAGCGTAATAATAGGTGGCTCATGTTCCTCTTCTCCCACGTTCATTATCATGTAGGGTTGCAATGAAGCATTATTATTGCCTACGCTCATTTTATGTCTACGCAGGAATATATTTCAACCGATTGCTATAAATCTGTGTTCGCTGACGTAAGTATAAATACTTAAATAATTACAGAACACCAGTATTTACTTCATTTAAAGCCATAAAGTGAATCGTTGATTTGGAAGCGGAAGGGCACATTCACGTTAGGAGACTTTAGTGTAGGGGCAATAAACGTAAACATTCGTAACAAATTAAGTGGAATGAAAGCTGAATATTTTGAATAGAATCATAAAATCATTTGAATACAGTGTATATTGAGAATCTAGATATAGATATTTTATACCTATGTATGCATACTAAAACAGCTCCTGCAGAGTCAGAACTCATATATATTCAATGGAATCGTAGATTAAAATCTAAAAAAAGGTTTCTGGAAATAATACAGGCATACTACGTGGAAGGAACGCCTACTTTGTAATAGCTGTTGAGTCATGGGCTGCCACCAAAAGCAATATGAATGCGTTTATGTCTCTCTAGACTGCTTGACGGCTGTGCATGGTGGCTGGGGAATTTCAAAGATTCAAATCACATTTCACTACAAGTGTTACAAAGTTACTACACGATCTTAAATTGATATATAGAGAGGCAGTGGTGCCACAGTGGTAATGTATACAACAAATAAGAGAAAGTACGGCAAATAGAAGTTTGTACAGATGTATATATGTAACTGGTCATGTGCTATGTTTGTAACAAAAATGTTTTAGAGTTTTGCATGAGTATTATTATGAGAAGCTGAATATAATATTATAAGAGGTTAGAATGGTTGCTACATGCCTGTGTGTGTGTGTGTGTATATATATGTCTTTACCTCAAAGGGAGCACAAGACTTGATCGGGTAGACAAATATCCGGAGAAGTTTCCTTTCCTTGAATGAATTTCTTCCAACTGTTGATTCAACTGACAGGATGTCTGGTTGAGATACTGGGGAATTTTCGTTTCGTTCTCTAAAGTTCTGTATGTGAGATAATTAAGTTAACACATTGAAAGAGTTAATTTCCGTGAAAGTCGCGCTAGCACCTTCTTCTTCTCTCTCTCTCTCAGTTTGCTCACTCCTACTATTACTCTTTTCTCCATCTGCACAAAACGTATGGCCAGGACTTTCTTGCAAGAATGATAGAAATTGAAGAGTAGGAGGAGAAATGAGTACGTATTCTGTACAAGACAAGGAAAATGTTTCAAAACTAGTAATTCATCTTGAGAACGAATGAGCAAACTACTGAGAGAGAAGAAGGAAATAAGAGATTTTCTCCTGTCACAGACACATTAAATAGGTACATCAAACACTGTTCATTTGAGAGTGAGCCACAAACAAAAATGTTTAAGACAAATATTATATGGAAAGTATAGAGTATAAAATTAAAATGATTTTTTTTTTGTCTTTTTTTCATTTGTCTTCATACTTTTCGGGCCCTCATATTCGGAAAAACTGATAAAATGACATGGCACGACAGCCGACATCTGGACACGGAATACTATAACATGAAAACGAAATAAATGGAGAACATACTTCAGGTCGAATCCAGCATCGGTGAATAAGACGCAAAAGGAAATCCAAATTCTCTATAGATGTCATGTAGCCGATGGACACTCGAATTGCCCCTGTAGGTTTCCCATCGATCAAGTCGTTCAAGTCTCCACAGACATGACCAGCCTATATTGTCAAAAATATTGATTACAATTCTAGTTACATGAACAGCTTTTTTAGTTCTTTAATAAAGCATGTTTTTGCGCGTGGAAAGCTTGATCCACCTTTTTATGGTAAAAGTGCCGACTTTTTGGGTTGGAATGATGAAAATCAATAACATCCATCCGTACCCAAAAAAGGTGAATACACTCATGAGTCAAAACTTTTAACTTTATTAAAGTATTTTTCCAATATCATTCGTCTATTTTATAGCTTGCAGGCTGAAAATTGCATAGAATCGAAAGGGGGAAAAATCTTGCATACCTCGTACTGTTTAATAACTTCATCCGGCAGAAGATCCAAGTGCCTCCTGCAAGCCCCCGGATTACAGAAGCACCCGTACCGCAGATGTACGTCGTGCAGATAAGCTATCTGTTCCATCTGCAGAATTTCAAATCGAGAAAAAACAATAACTGAATATGCATGTCAGCTAAGAAAACACCGTAATATCCTTACCAAGTATACATAATTCACTTCTAGATTTTAATATTGCGCTTGCGGTAGTATCTTTTTAGATCACAACAAACTTTCCAAATTGTATTTTTTTTTCGAAATATTCAGAATAATTATGACACGTATAGGCATACCTATGGAATTACAACAAAGACTACGTGTTTGGTAAAACTAATTGTACGCATAGCGAATAAAAACATTCATATATAGTTTGGTATTCTTTACATAGAACTTAGAATTGCACCGTTCCGAGATGTTTTGTTACACAAAGCGTGTACTATGTAAGTATTATGCAATATATTTACCAAAGAAAAATATTGAATAGCCGGTCATAAATATCCTAAAAACACATAAAAACTAGCTGACCGAATCGTTTGCTCCTGCTTCTAGCAATTTTTGTGGGCGAATATGTAGCAAGGAGTAGGTGATGCCTTTTTTATGCCATTATTTCTTTAAAAAGGTATACAAACAAAATCTTACGTGAAAGTCATGTTTACCAACATAAACCATTATTATTAGAAAAGGAGTGAAAAAACGGAAGATATAAAACAATGTGTAACGTCTCCAGCTCAGCTCCAGTCACTTTCTGTCTTGTGTTTGTGCATTGTATAAGTTGTATGCTATCTGCTTACCAAAACAAAGAGGATGTGCAAGTGGCTGTAAAATTTTATGGCAAAACTAAATGTAGCCTCGTATATTATCTCAATTCATTCATAATAAGGAAGATTCATACATACATTGTATAAAAAGCACCAACTCGCACTTATTGTTATGCCCTAGCATTATTACTACACAAATACCTTTCTCCGCTTGATACGCAAAATAGGCGACATAAACCGGCAGCCAGATTGCCAAAACACATAAACCACATACATACACATATATCTAAAGATATATATACCTAATCTACCATTTATTATTTTAATTCATAGAATTATTACAATGAAGCAATTTATGTAAAAAGCAAGGAGGAGTGCTCTCCTTAAAATTTGTTGTGACCTTGTCTTCATGGAACAATACCGTGCTTGCTACTGCCACTATAATCAAACATGCATCAAACTAAATTATGATAGCTGAAACTGGATGCTGCGTACTGATTAAATGTTTCCACATTCAGTGATACAATGACTTTCTACTAGTATTTCTTTCTTTTTTAAATGTTGTTTCCTTGATATAAGTTCTTGATAAATATGGTAAAACCATCAATGCACTGACTTTGCATATCAAATTTTATCATGCATCTTTCAGCGTAAATAACTGCTTGCTTTCAATAAAGACAGACAGAAAAACAGGTTGCTTAACACAAGACCATTTGCATTGAAACTGTTCAATGAAAACAAAGGATTTCTGATCAGTAGAGCAGAAGAGAAACTGTGAGGAGTAATGAGCCAGTTCTCTGCCTCCGCACTCCACACATAAGAAAATATGTAATGGGACAGAACACAAAAGTGGGAGACAAGAGAGGTGGTAAGACGACAAAATAAACACATCAAAACTGGCTTCACAGGAAAAGAAATGGTTGATTCATTATTATTAGTGTATTTAATCTATCGTATAAGAATCCAAATGTTCTTTGCTTGCCAAACAAGTGATGGGAAGCGATGATAAGGAACACAAATAGACTGAACGAATAATAATATTTCATATAGTATGTGCCATCTGTAAGTTGTCTTTTGGTCTCAAATATTAGTACGCTCACGAGATAAGACATAATGTAGACGTTTTGATGTGGTGAAAAGGACATTTCATTTGTTTGTACCGTATATGTATAGAAATAATGTATCGAAGGATATCATGCTGGTGAATTAATAACTACCGGTATAGCAGAAAGCAGAGAGGCAAATGGTGCTGTTCTGCCGCGGTAATACACATTATGATGGGTGAAAGCACAAGGCTTTGATGGTTAGAATAAATCCATCCATCAGTGTCATTTTGTTTAGATCGTTAACTTGGGAAATCTGAACAGTAAAGATGGGCTAAGACATTATTTGTGTTTCTCTGCGGTTAAGTATATGCCACATATCTATTTTTGCTATAGCCATCATTTTCATATTAAGGATGAATGAAAATAATTCTATGAAACAAGTATCTACACACCTAATATGCCTATACCAAAATTAAATTATAAAACGACGAGCATGTATATTATATATATGTAGTGATGGTGGCAGTAGTGGGGAAAATTATGGTATTTTTTACTTTAAGCATCTTACGATTTGTTTAAAACGTACTGCTACGACAGATTTGGCTTTATTATTGTATAGGTTAGCCATTTGGTTGACTTATTTCATTTCTGGTAATGGTTAATGCAGAACAAGATGGAAACAAATAAAATGGCAAAGATTGATTCAATCTATGTCGTTTTTATGTGCGCATTAACAAACATACGCTCTCGGAGTATTGGTTTCTTATTGATTCAAGTTTTTTAAAGCAAATATGACAAACAGCAGAAAAATCCTGATCGAATAAGAATAGTAGGAACTTTAAGAAAAGTAACATATTCGTGTAACAAATTCGAATTTCTATAATCAACAGCAAAGAAAAACAGCAACCAAACTTTTCTTCCAGTTTGTACTCTTAATTCTTTAATATATGTATGTATATGGACCTCATCTGTATCCTTTAAATATGTGTTTGTGAAGTTAGCTTATAATATACTATTTATTATTGTGTTTATAGAAAATCCGTATTTCCCTGTCTTTAGGATGAAATTTTCTCTTCCTATTCCATGCACAGGTTTTACAAGGTGAAAACAGTAAAGATAAATAAAGCCAGTATAGTACTCCCACCACATCTATATCTGTGTAGCTGTAAGAGAACAAACGAAAACGCGTCAGACATGATTATAAAGGACAAAAACTTGCTTCTTTTTGGTATTTCCGTGGTCTTTTCTTGTCTGTCAGTGCTCTCTCACTTTCCCGTGCCGTGGAGAGAGCACAGAGCAAAGAAAACGGGGAAACACCAAGAGCAATAGCAGCGAGTTTAAAGCACAAATAATAGTAATAACAAAAGCATATACAGAAGCATATAGTAAATGTACGTGTAGGTAGAGTAATAGTGACTCATATATGAAAACCTACGCACCTATTCATAAATATCCAACAAAGATCTTTTGTAACGAAAACGCTACGAAGAGATAGAAGCAGGGAAAATAGTCAGGTACACAAACAACACACTAGCAAAGAACATGATAAAAAATATTATAGAGTTCTTATTTGGAGGGATAAAACATGAGGAAAGCAATATTACAATAGTACATGCACACTCATCCTCATCATCGGCAACAGCACCACTGCTACACTTATTCAACTGTTCAAAGGGAATAAAAGAAGAAGAACAAAGCATAAAATATATGAGTGAGTCCTTACAATGGGAGTACATGGATAAGGGAATCACCGATTTTAAAAATTCCTTTTCCATTGAATAGAGCATAGTCGAAA
>JAQIXX010005990.1:0-12960 GCA_034700605.1 Willowsia nigromaculata
GACTGGCTGGATGATGATGTGAAAGGGTTAAATGCGAGGCAACTTTGAAAAATCGGGGTATCCTTTATTTGCCTGATTCAAAGACAATAAGTGCAAGTGTAATATTTTCATTAATAGATTTTTAAAATTATTTCGCCTTATTACTATGATTTTTGCTGATTTTCTTGTAGGAAACATAATACAAGTCACTTACATAGAGTAGTTTGGCATATAGAGTGGGTTTAGCAAATAGCAAGTTTATTTTGTAATTTTTTTACTTAAAGCGGACTATCGGGAGTTTAGGATTTTTGCAGTTTTAAATTGCCGGTGCAGTTTTGTAAGAACAACCACACAAAAACGTGTAAAGAGCAGGACGTTATTTCAGTAAAAAATGATTTTGTCCAGCATTGTAAAAATATATTTTTACATTAGCACTTTTCCTACAGCAGGAAGCACAACATGGATATATTTTGTGAGATAATTTTGTATTTTCTCTTTCGGTTTGCAGAAAAATAAGTGGTGTAAATTTTAAAGCTCAAGTGTTTTTTAAATATAATATTGTACATCTAAACAGAAGTGTAGCTGAACATATAAAAGGATATTCATTGTGTACATTAAGTTATTGAATGGCATGATTAAATAGTAAGACAAATAGAAACGATTACTTTACTTTCTGCTTTTTTAAGCGTTGAAGTGAGTAGTAATATCCTGATGTGCATTTGCGTGTAGTAAATAGTGTAACCACTACACTGTAGTGGTACATATTTTTAGTAGCTTAGTCATAACAACTTGTAAAATATTTTGTCTTTCAAGCAAATTCACATTTTTGTGAACGGATCACGGGAGGCAATATCATTTTACCAGAAGCCTTCGGTTTTACTGTTGAGTGGTAATATTTTCTTTTAGTTTTGATTATAATCGAAACACACTTCTCTTAATCGGTCATGACATATATTTATGTATGTATTTACGCATAGTTTAATTTTTTTTATTCTTTCATTTCCAGTGCTGCTGGAGAGTCACTAATTTATCAAATTTCATTCCTTACTGTTAGTTAGTAAGAGGCACCTTTGATCGCAAAATACATTCATTCAAAAAAGTCAAACATTTCGTCACACCAAGACTTTCAACTTTGCAGCGATTTAATTTTGGAAGTTTTTTTTGTAGTTTTAGATTAACTGAAATTTTATTTGCTGTGTTTGCAGGCGTGGCCAAATACGACTGGAGCCTGGATTTGGGAGCATGCGGATGAAATACTGTTTAAAATAAAATTCTAGCGTTTTGCTTTCATAGCTTATGATTTTTATTGACCTTCAAAAGGGTAAAATTAGTTCTATCTAAGTATTCTATTCAAATATTGTTCATACGCTTATACAGAAGTTTTGCGATATAACCTCTTACATTTTAGTTGGATTTGTTCCCGATACATTTTATACTCAAATATTTTTAAAATGTAGATAGTAAATAGTATTAGATTTTAGCACTTGTCTTGAGTTGTATAAGTTTTGCTAACGTACATTAATTGTCTTTATCAGAAGGGCTCTTCTGATTCTAAACTGGTGATCTTTATAAGATCTTTGATGAATTATATAGATATTGTAACCCTTAAAATGATTGATTCACCTGAAAATTAACTTGACACAGTTTTGGTATTTAAATAAAAATGTTGTACAAGTCCCAAATTACTCCCTCTTATTGAAGGCAATTTTATTCAGTTAACTAAGCTCATTTTGAACGTGGTTGAAAGAAAAACCATTTTCATTTTAATGAAAATTTACATTACTATAAAAGTTTAAATATGTTGTAAATAGTGCATATATTGTATATGGTAACGTAAAATCCACTAATTACTTTGATATCCAATGCTACTCATACGCTATTAAAACAAGCGCTTCAATTTCAAGTACAGCAAACAACTTTCATAAATATATTGGATTCACATTGTCTCATGACAAATATATATTTATAAGTTTCTATTTATCCATTCCTATGACCGTTTTCTTTGGTTTAGAATCGTATTCGTTCATTAGCCTAGCTAAAACTTTTCCAAGTAGAAAGTCAAATAGACGCTCCCAAACAGACACTTGTTGTTTTCGAACTGAAAGACGAACAAATGATCTTAAAAGTCTCCGAGTTTGACTGGAAAATTTAGTAGACATGAGAATAGCTGCTACTCAAGTCGAAAAGACATTTAAAAAGATAATACCGTTTGATGCCATTATTTGTGAGCAATTTTCTGTGAAAAATGAAGAGTATGTAATTATAACACATGTACCCAAATGCAAAGATTGCACTCTAAATTAAAACCATCACTTCATAAGCAAAAATTTTTTATTGCAGATTACATGGTGCGTATGCATGCAATGATCTTATACCCTCAGTATATTTTCATGTAACATCTGCCAAACGTTTTATGACTTATTGATAACTTATTTGTGTATTCATATTCAAGTGCATAAAAATTTATTACCCTGGCACCAATCATTCCAAATATTACCCTTCATCCATGAAAGCCTTCGTTTTTCTCTAATATCTGGCATATATTTCTTCAGTTTGTGACAACCTTTTCGTGTTGTTTTTTTCAAAAGGCTTGTGTGGCCAGTCGGAGAAAATTTGTGTTGATTTGTGGAATTGAACAGAAAAACAGCAACACCCAAAACAAAAATAGCTCTTTATTCCATTCATAAAACTTGTGCGACCTGAGTAAAAAAAAATTTCTTTAAAATCTACTTTGTCAAGTACTTTGTCGCCACAGCTTTAAAGCAGTTTCCACAAACATTGTGTATGTAAAAATGGTTATGGGTAGAGCTGTCATGACAAAAAAGGAAGGGCACATTCATTATTGTTAAAATCATCCAAACACTTTATAGGAGAATTCATTGTTCGTCAAAACGTGGGAAGGAACACATCCTTATTAAAATTTTTGTTTATATGGACACTTTTTAAATGTGTAAAACATTTACCAAAACAGACAAAGATTGTATTATGAAATGAAACTGGAATTTCAAGAGTTATAAAAGCTGCTTCTACGAGTATACATTGCCGCATAGATAAATTAAAACTTAATTTCTTTTTTGCTGCCTTCTTCGTAATCTAAAGTCAAGTACAAAATGTTTTATGGTGGTACATGAAGCCTTAGCACCCCAAACTACTCAACACGTTAACTGAAGCAACTTATTTTCTCATGATGCCAGATATGAACAAAAAACATATTTCTGTTATGTACGTGCATGGCATTTCTTTCTTCACTTTGTCGCCCCCGGATATGATAAAAAATCAGTGGAAGACATAATAAAGATTAACAAGCAAGTGCAAAGTTGTGAAAGGAGATAAAAATTGTTTTTGCTTAAAACATAGAGAGGTCTCTATTTCCTTCTCTAATACATATGCGTAAAATACATGCAGGGTGGAATTGTACCTAAAACTCAGCTCTGTCTCCATGTCGCCAACACTTCCAAGAATACTCGCTACATGTTAATATATATTAGGGATAAGTGATATGGCTCAGATGAAGGGATTAAAATGTTAAAACTGTCCATATAAGTTAAAACCCATAAAACTGTTAAAACCCATCTGCCCACAAAATAACGGTTGTTAACACCCTTGTACAACGAGCACTGAAGATATGCAGCCCAGATAACTTAAAATCGGAACTAGAGCACATTAAGAACGTACTCATATACAAAAACAACTATCCACGAAAATGGGTAACATATACGATAAAGAAAGTCATCAGAAACTTTGGAAAGAAACCTGACGATAACTCGCAAAACCTGCCACGTATCATCCTCCCGTTCGTAGAAGGTTTCACTGAAAACGTTGCCAATCTAGTTAGAACAAAACTTGGAAATCCAATTGGGTATATTCCTTACACCCGTATGTCAGACATCCTAACTATGCACAAAGATTCAAGCCCAATTCCGGAGTCTACGTAATAAAATGCAGCTGTGGCTACGTCTATATTGGACAAACTGGACGAGACCTAAGAGACCGACTCATGGAACACCAAAGACACTGCAGGAATTGTGACCCTCAATCAGCAATTGCAGAACATATTTGGGACACAATTCAAGACTCCGGCAGCCACACAATCCAATGGAACAATGCTAGGATCGTAATCAAGGAACCACACAAGCAACTGCGCGAAATCAAAGAATCTACAGCAATCAAGAATGCTACTCCTGATGGAATTCGCTTCATGAATAGAAAGGAAGAAGGTGACTACCTCCACACATTCTGGGATTCAACATTATCAATTTTTTATCATATCAAATTTTGATAACTTTATTTCTAAAATTTCCATTATCCTTGTTCTTTGCTATTGTTATTGATTTTTTACAACTCCCTGAAGAGGATTCGTGTAAAACGAATCGAAACGTTGGAAGTTAGAAAATAAACTTACAAAAACACTTGTAACCCGATAAATCATTTCATTTCACATCATAATACATTAATACTTGGTCTAAGTAGAATTCAATAGTGAAATGTTCTGACCTTTATGTGATTAAAATGCTGCAACTAAATAATAATTGAAACTTAATAACTTAAACTTAATACCTAAACTTTATAACTGGAAATTATGATTTTATGCTGTAATTTTGTTCCATCTTCCCTCCAAGAAAATTTTAATGGCACACTAACAATAAGAGAATTTATAAAACGACGAATGAATTTTATGGGGTATCTTATTAGCTACGACCATGGTACTCTTACCTATAATCTACTTCATACTTGCACACCGTCTCCCATCCCCCATATTAGGTCTCTACACGGTTTTTCTTTTTTCAGGTTATTTGCCTGAAAAGGCATGAAGGTGAAGTGCCAAAAAAGTCAAAAACTTTGAGCACTCTGCTTAAAAATATTTTTGCCTGAAAATGTAATTTTCGGAAAATTATGCATTTAAAGGGTCGCAGGGATCATATAGTATAAATATTGTAATGGTATTTAAGTTAAAATCATTGCTTAGAACCATTTAGTAATGAATATGCTACGCCATAGTAAACCTTTTTACACTTAGAATCATTATACCGTTTCATCAGGTAATTACTTTTTGAAACTCTTGCATTCATTAGTCCTCATTTTTAATTGTCTTTCAAATGAGGTGTCACAAGGTACACTTTAAATTGATAAACACAATAATAGTAACGGCTATTAACGGTTTCCGGTATATAGTTCCACTAGAAAACTGTTGGTCATTAATTTTAAATCATCTTTGAATGTTTGAAAAAGTCGGAATAAAAAAATTTGCAGACATTCAAAAGTTATAGCATGGACAGCATGCATCGCAGAGCATTTTTAGGCAGACAGAAAACTTTCAGGCACTCTGGAGAGGATGAAATTTCAGCTTCTCAGTTTTGCCTTTTCTGACAAAATTCAAATTCCGCGCGTGGAAATTTTTTGGTTTCTTGGCAGAAATGGCTGCGAAACCTGAAATTTCCCTAACCGTGTAGACACCTATTATGTTGTCCGAAAACTCCAATCCAATGCCAAGCCTGGAAATGACCATCTTTTTATTGAAACGAAAGAAACAAATTACGAAAGATAGAAAGAAATAAACGCATGGTAAATCTACTGTAATTATTTATTCTAACAGCTTGTCAGTGTTTATTAAACTTTCATTAAGCCTAAAAAGGTACGTACTGACTCTTAAGATGTTATCGAATTAAAGGATATGCCGTGAAGTGTTTCCTTTGGACTTACATGAAACAAGTACACCAAATCGAATTTTCTAGCAGTATGAATGACATTCTGGACTAATACACGTAAAATCAACATTGATACCAATTCATATCCTCGGTAATTTTTATCTGGCATGCTCGCCCGTTTATAACGTTCTCCCCTCGAATTTACTTGATTGACCTGATACAAATCGAAAAATACCTCTCTATTCAATTTTTATTATATTTGGCTTCAACTTGCTATTGCAAAAATTAAAGAAATTCTTACCATAATTATCAAGAACATTGAGAATACTGCAAACACCTTTTTGGAGGAATCTGAAACTGTAAAAGCAGTCGCTAGTCCGTTGTCATTGTAACTACTTGTTATTTGTAACTTGCCGTCAAAAATTGTAAATGCACTTTTTGCTCGACGTCACCGTTCCGTCGACGGCACTTTTCAGTCGTAACATTTAGTCCAGTCGTCACTTGTCAAGCTAGATTAGTTGGCACATTTCCAAAGTCAAGTCAAAGTTAAAGTGTAATTTGGTTAGTAAATTGTTGTAATAAATTACTACACTTGTTTCCTGTTCAATTCCACGATCGTGCTAGTTGAATCCAGTGATTTTGCCTCTTTCGTACGCTCGTTTCACCGGTTTTTAATCGCTGTCATTGCTAGTCTGTGCTCAAAGCTCCTACTATCCTTCTCTGGCTGTCAAGAACTGATACTCAAGTGCATTTTGACCCACTCCCTCAAAACCAAGCTCAGGAGTGGAATCGAAGCATACCCATCAACACACAAGTCTATTTTCGTACAGAACACACCTTTTGGAACAACATTGTGGTGGGATTAGAGCTGGCAACGTGTACACGGAAACGCGTGTACACGAGTGAAAAACGCGTTTTTGGCACATCGTGTTGGGTGAAACACGACACAAATTGTACTGAACACGAAACGATTTTAACCGTGTTCAATGAAACACAAAACGAACACGATTGAAAAAAATGTGTTTTAATTGTGTTGATAAAATTTATGACCAAAATACCCTTCGATGTGCATTCAAATCATTAATTCTATTACTTTTTTGCATTGATTGTCTTTTATTTGAAGAACGTATGCTAACTGAATGCCAAAAATTCGATTTTATATTGTCTGGCCACCTGAGTTTTCAAAGAATTTGCATAAATCTAGGTTTTGTAAAAATTAAACGAACGTGTACACGAATTAAAATCTGTGTTTCTTCCAACACGAAACTAACACGAAACGAATCGCCAAAACACGAAACACTTTCCGTGTTTTCACATCGTGATGGGCAAAACACGACACGATTTAAAAACCTCAAATTCGTGTACACATTTGCCAGCTCTAAGTGGGATGAAATCAGGTAATTTAGGAAAAAATATCTAGTAAAATTCCGTCAAATCTGTGTTTCCGACGCTGCGATGTTGAGCAAGTGAGTGATTTGGAAATTTCTTCTGTACATTTCTATGTTATACATAATCACCAATGGGTTTAAGCAATATATTTTATTGGGCATTGTAAGTTTAACTTGCTTTTTCATTAAGGGAAATGGATAAGATAAAACATTATCATTATCATAAATCCTTACAATCAAAAATTACCTATTATATGTGTAGTTGAAATGGAAATAAAATGCACAAATTAGGAAGAGCATTGTATACAGGAAAGGTACAAAATGTGTATTGCATACCGCGTACATACAAAAACAGACGAAATTACTTTATTCATACATACAATAAATACAAAATAGAGAATAGTTTTTGATAATCAATGTTTCTGCGCCCATTTTAAATTCTAATTGGTGCACCCAAAATGAAGACTTGCGTGCAATCAATTTGCATTATTCTGCGTGCTATTATATTACCCACGAAAAGCATGATTTTGCAAAAAAATACATAAAATAAATATTAGGTTGAGAAATACTGCAACAGTAAAATACATTTTGCCTATATTTTCATTTGAAAAAGTACTTTGCAACAAAATTTCAAATGTTTTAAGTATATTCATGTTTACACATTGAAAAAATACACGAGTTAAAGAACAGAAATTGTTAACTGCATATCACAGATTTATGGTGTAGCAAAAGCTACTGATAAGAAGAAAGTTTTTTGTTGACAATTTGTGTATAGCAATAGTGATTTGACTTAACATTTGTACGATGTGTTTTACTCTAAAATTACTAATTTGGACAATATGTACAATCAATAGAGATTGCGAAACCATCTCTAACGGTTCTAGAACCTTTGAAATGAAGCAGTTTAGAAAATGAATTATTTTCAACATCACTTGAGCCGTAAGAAGCCGTGAGTTGCAATGAGAAGTTAACCTATGAGTTTAGCACGAAAAGTAAAATATGATAAAATTTTGTACTGAGAAAACGCATATGACATTTCTTATAGAAAATTTTTATAGGCAAAATTCGAAGAGTAAAAGCGTTATATCATTGCATTACAAATAACCATTGTTGTTTGTCGTTGAAACTTCCAACTGCTTCGACGCAATTGTATATTTTTCTTGAATTTCCTAATGTTTAATGGGCATCATGAAAAATTGCTACTCTCACTTTGAAATCCAGGTATTCGCAATGGTACTGTATACTCTTGCTTTCTTTCTTCAATTTTTGATCTGCAGACTGAGGTTTTACAGTTGTTGTTGTCGCAAGCATCTTCGCTTCAGTTTTTATCACTGTCCATATAATTGAAGGAGATGTGTTGTACTCAACAAATCAACTGTATCAACTCTTGCCTTTATCAAGAATTAAATTAATGATTTATGCAGATCAAAACTCCTTTATAATGTATTTCCTTCAGCTGTGTATATGTAACAATATTACGAGTAAAGAGCTTATTAGTTTTTATTAAGTTTCCAGCAAAATCAAAAATATTTTTGGATTTTTAGATGGTTGTTAGTCCGCGCGTTGTCTGTTTAAGCTATAGAAATTAAGCATTCAGCAGGACTAATCCATATCGCAATGCATACAAGCTCTTCGTCTCATCGAAGACTTGCATTGCATCTCTCTGCCCTTTGTCTGGAGCCAACTCACAAAATAGCAAAGCATTTTGTAGTTTCTATGCATGCTCCTTTGATGATATTAAAGAGAGAGATATACACTCGCTATCTACGATCCTCTTTATGTACACGTTCTTCCTTTTCTCTGCATCATCATCATCTCGCATTGCATAGTTTGCCACCTCATACTACCACCCCTACGATAGGGCACAGGACCTACAGGTCATCACAGGTCACAGACAGAGGATAGTTGTTACAATATGAGTCAAGCGTTGTCCAATTTATCCTCTGCTATTCATGCATCTTTGCCCGCTTATAACGTTTATGTTGTGCATTGGCTTGACTGGTCTGTATAAAATCAAAAAACTACTATCCACATTCTATTGTTTATTCTGCTTTAATTGGTTTAAAAGTTTTTGCTAGATTTTACCAAAATTGTCAAGAATGTTGTGAACACTAATACCTTTTTTAGCAACAATATGGACGGGTTTTGGTGGGTGATGTATATAAATCAAAGAGTTTTAGAGAAAATGTCTGCTCAAAGTATGCTTGTGGCAGTGAGATATTGAGCGAATAAGCAAACGAAACAATAATAGCATTATATTTTATGCTTAAAGTGTATTTCTTTCCAATACGTCAGTAATAATGGGACTGATAAATTTATTTATTGATCATTGCAAGAATAGCTTCATTATTATTAAAGGAAATGGTTAAAAGAATGTCTTCATTGAATTCTAAAGCATTAATAGTAAGCGATGCTTACGTAACTATGTAGATTTTATTAACTTTATTTTATTTACTAACTTTATTTACTTTTATGGCTTTTATTAACTTCCCAGTAAAATTAAAAATATTTAGATTTGTAGATGTGTTGCTGAATAAAAGGGTATCCAGTGTAGCCCGTGCAGTGTTTGTTTTAATTTGTAAAAATGAAGTATTTGAAATCCAAAGTTCAGCAGAACTAGTCCACAAGTCAAGCATTGTCAAATCTTATCCTCTGCTATTCATATCTGGCATCTTTGCCCGTTTATAACGTTCATGTTGTGAATTGGCTTGACTGACCTGTAGAAAATCAAAAAATTCTTCTCCAAATTCTATTGTTTATAGTGTTTTAATTGATTTAAAAGTTTTTGGTTTTACCAAAATTATCAGGAATGTTGTGAATACTGCAATAGCCTTTTTGAGCAACATGTTGGACGGGTTGTGGTGGGTGATGTATATAAATCAAAGAGTTTTAGAGAAAATGTCTGCTCAAAGTATGCTTGTGGCACGAATAACCAAACAAAACAATAATTGCGTTATACTTGATGCTTAAAGCATGTCTCTTGACAATACGTCAGCAATATTGGGACTGATAAATTTATTTATTGATCATTGTAAGAATAACTTCATTATTATTAAAGGAAATAGTTAAAAGAATACCTTCATTGAATTCTAAAGCACTAGTAGGAAGCGATGCTTACGTAACTATATGTAGATGGAATGAAATTGAATTTCCTTTTTTAAAGATTGTTTTAAGTAAACGCGCATTAAACAATATCATCATAAAGCACAAATTATGCAAAATTGCGGAATAAATTCCAATATTCATACAGAATAATATCCTTATATACATAATTAATTATTTCTTAAAATAATATACTGTACACCATCATATAAAATTTAAAACGTTTAGTATCGATATCAATACCATTATGTTTTAGGATATTAATATGCATCTCTTCCAGTCAAGCTATATACATACATTACCCACGATGATGGCGTATATAATTTTTGAAAATAATAAAATCTTTTCATCCAAAGTTCTTATTAAAATTTTGTATTCACGTTGAGCTTCTGGTCAAGTTACGGTTTTCCCCCTTCTTTTGTGTATTCAGCAAGCAGCACAAACAATGATGCTGCCATTCCAAAAAGCTATAAAACAATTATATGAAAAAAACGTTTATGTGTCTATACGTTTGCATAATGACTTTTAAAATAAATCCATCTAAACAGTACATAGTAAATGAGAGTACTCTCATTTACTATTTACTGTTTAGATGGCTTTATTTAAAAATACTTACCGTTATAAGAAAGCCCTTGTTTATGAACAGCTCGTCTCTTCCAAAGCCAAGTGGGTTGTCCTTCATTTCATCCAAAATTAGTATGGCCTGCATGTACAGTCTTCGATTCCTTTGACGCCTTCTAGTCAGACTGCGAAGGGCGCATTGACGAACCCAATTTCTGCATTCCTGATTCTGTAATATGTTAGGTACTGGTAATAATGGTATAATAAAATATGCTTTTTGCTTATCATATTAACAAACAAACAGCTAATAATAATAATTTAGAAGTTTTACTTCCACTTCATTCACATAACTTGGTTTTATGGGCAGTACGTTAGTAAATAAAACATATTCTTGATTATAAAATTAAACTTGCCTTTTCTGCTATTTTCATTGCGACAACGTATGTCAGTGTGCTTTTTATCACATTTAAAAACGTGATAACGAAAAGATATTGGGCTACTGACTTAGTAAGCATTAGCTTGAGAAAAATGGCAAGCTGTAAAATATTATAAATATGATACAGCAGCAGAAGGTTCCCACAGGTTTCATAAAACATATCAAAGGCTCTCGCAATAACTTGATATTCCATCCAGCGTCTTTTGAAATCCAAGTAAGTTGTTCTTGTAGCTGGACTGGATTTAAGAGTTTCCACATATCTCTGTGTTATTTGGTATAGTGAGAAAGCAGATGCCAATAAGAAATCCCCAAGCATTAAGTCATACAAGTAACCACAAAATGTCATTAGAAATTCTGGAACTGCAAGCAACACAGTTGTCCATGTCATTTCAATACCAAAGTCTAACTCCAATTGTGCTGTTGCATTTCCGTAATTTGAAGTGGACCATATGAATATTGTATTACTCATTTCTAAAGCTCGCGTGAGAACAATTTCTTTTGGAGACCAATCGCGAAATGGCATACTTCCAAAAAGTGACGCGAATATTGCGAAGACAAAGGAACTCATAGCAAGGCTTTTTACTGTCTTTTGTACTTGCTTGTGGTCATAAGCACCAAAATAAGCTTCGTTTACGCTCTCTGCCATTTGTGTGATCTTGGAATTCTGAAATGCGTGAAGAGAAACGGAGTATATGCGTGTTGCGGCATGAATAAAAAGAAATCCTAAATTAACGTAATCATTTAATAAACCATGATCAATGAAACCAAGAGTATAATATTTTAGCAAGTCAATTGAATAGCAAATCGAAATCATTGCCATAATCCAGAATACAACCTGAAAAGTAAAAATGAAAAGTTAATTTAGATTTTATGAAATGGTATCGATCATCCATTAAAAGCAAATACTTTTCATATTACGTTTTGTACTACATATCCACGTTTCATGTATGTTGAATTTTGAATGCCAGAATCAAGTGTGGTTATGGTCATGAACACTCGATGCATAAAGTTTATGTACTCCTGAAGTATGGTAATTGCATTATGTGACGTCATCAGTTGACGAGCATTTGCACCTCTACCGTCCCCCTGAATGCGTTCACGTATAGACTGTTTCTGCCTTGGACGACGGCGGATCCACTCAAACACACGCGTCCATAAAGAGTCCGCCCGTTCTCCGTTGTCATCGTCATGACTAATGTTATCGAGAATGGATTCAGAATTTCGTCGTGGTTTCTTATTTTGGCATGGTGACGATTTAAAAGACTTCAAAAATCCTTGCTTGAAATTCGTTTGAGTGCTTTTCGAAACGTAAGATTCTGAATAATTTGTATTCTGTATTGATGGCGGATCTCTTTCAGGAGTCCCGATAGAAATTTCTCCAGAGTTTAGAGAAATGGATGACATGTGTTCTGAAAGAAGCCAATTGCACAGTTTGTTGCTGAAACAAATGTAGGTACGTAGCTCATATGCAAAAAAGTAAGCAACATTTAGCGTTTACCTTCATGCCAATCTTGAGTTCCATTATTTGTAGTAGTGGTTGCAATACTAGCACTTGTATTAGCCTCCTCATTGCTATTCTCACACAGAGAAAGTGGATTGTTTTGAATGGTTTCTCTATCATCCACTTCACTTGTTGTCGGTGGTGGCGTGTAATCAGGCTCAATATCGATTGCAACGTATTGGGCAACTGAATTTCCGTGGCTGGCTTGCCCTTCGATTGATCCGTTGGATTCACCACTCTGTTTTCTATCGTGTGACGTCAAGAGGCATTCAGAGCTACCATATCCAATATTATCATCAGTAACATCACTGCTTTCATTCACCGACGGTTGATCCTCCACTTCTTCTT